>JANGFH010000820.1:0-22577 GCA_025758715.1 Glaciozyma martinii | reverse complement strand
GGGGGGAGGGGGTGGCGGAGAAGAGTCGTGAGGAACCTGCGAGTGCATTCAGGATCAGCTCCAGTTGCCCGACCCAACACAAGCTCGAAAGTAGAGAGAGAACGCACGGAAAGACGTTCTCGTAGACGCCCAGGACTCTGACCATGGCCCTAAAGACCTTTTCGACCGCGACTCGCTCTCCCTCCTTCTCCTCTCCGTCCTTGCACCACTCGCCAGCAGCGTCGAGTCCGAGCATCTCCAACCACCTTCCCCAGAGGTGAACGCTCAGAGGTCGGTACCGCCTCATAACCTCTACGGTGAGGCTCGGCTCGAGCGCTAGCCGCGCCAGAGCGTCGAGAAGAGCTCGGCGGGTTGCAGGCGTCGGAGGGGCGGGAGTTACGGGGTAAGGGAGGTCGGAGGGAAGGAGGGAGGGAGGGAGAGTGGAGAGGAGGAGGATTGCATCGGCTGCTGGGACGAGGGGTTTCGGTCCGACTGTAGAGTGAGCTTCTTTGCTGAAGTAGGTGGATGCGTATGCGTTGTTGAGTTCCGAGTTGGTTGAAGGGATGATTCCGATGCGTTGAAGGAAGAGGAAAGTGGCAGAGGGGAGAGCAAAGTCGAGCGTCGCTGCTGCTGCTGCTGCTGGTTCGAGCTCTCCAGCCGAGCTGAGGTTGATATCGTCCACGTCCATTAACCTCGTCCGAGTCCCTCTACTCGTCGTCGTCGTCGTCGTGAAGAGAGCTCTATACTCTTGAGAAATTTCGAGAGAGCTGAGTGCACGGACCACAATCTGGATACTTTGACTTCGATTGAACTCCTCCTCCCTCCCTCCCCGAACAGAACAGCCCCGCCAGAGTCACTCTAAAATGTTCGCCATTCGCCGCACGAGCATCGCCACCGCTCCTCTCCTCCGAGCAGCCTATTCCACCCCAGCAGCAGCTCCTCCAACCCTCGACGCCTCCCTACGAACCTCTCTCAAGACGTCTATGAAAGCGCGAGATTCCTTCCGCACCACCGTCCTCAAGGTACTTGATCATCTCCTTCTCAAACGTTGCACGGCTAACGCCCTGCTTATAGTCCCTCCTCTCCGACCTCACCCAGCAAGCGCATAACCCCTCCCCTCCCTCCCCCTCCAAGTCCCTCTCCAAAGCCATTTCCACCCGACGCGACGCCGTAAAGACCTTCCTCTCCTCCTCCCCTCCTCGCGCGGACCTGGCGGAGCAGTACGAGCGAGAGATTGCGATCCTTCAAGAGTTCGTGAGCGAGGAAGCGAAGAGTGGGATGGGGAAGGAGGAGTTGGCGGAGGTAGTGAGGCGGGTGTTGGAGGAGATGGGAGCGGTGTTGGTAGAGGGGAAGGTGGGGGGGAAGGAGGTTGGACAGGTTATCAAGAGGGTCGTGGAGAAGGTTGCGGGAGGAGCGGGGGGGAAGGACATTGCTGAGGCGGTACGGAGCTTTGGTGGAGCGGCCAAGTAGGAATTTACGAGGGACTTGAAGGAACGGAGGAGCGCGAAACGAGGCTGGGAACTGCGTCGGCTTCTGGGCCATCTTGGATGGACGACTCCCTGCTCGGGCGAACGTCGTGTCTGGCTGCTGCTTGTCCTGCTGCGACGACGACAGTCTGCGTGCTCCCAACTCCCCTTTCGACGAGTCTCTCACAGCTCTTGCTCTTCACGCTTGTCGTCCGAAGACTTCGCTTGGAACCTTCGCGCCAAACGAGCTCGAGAACAACTCTCCCGCCTCCTGCTTCTTCCCTTGCGCCACCGCTCGATCGGCGCTTCAGAGTCGAAACAAACATCAAGAAGCGCAGCTCGAAAGCGGTGAAACGGGCAGCAGCCGAGTCGAAGAAAGCAGCGAGGACGGAGCAGAATCTCTCCCACTTCTCCCAGCACGATTGAATACGGATGAGTGAACCTTTTGCGATGCACCCAGATCAGCTATTGATAAACAACGGCGAGGACATGTCGTAGATCGAGGGGAGGAAGGGAAGGGTAAGTGAAGCCGAATTGGTTGCTTCACTTGTGGGGGCGGAGGGAGCGGACAGTCTTGCCGGCAACCCAGATCTCTACAAAACACGCACAAACGTCAGCACTCAGCTCTCCAAGGGGAAAGAAAGAGGGGACGAACCCTGAGCGTCAATCTCGGCGAGCTCCTTGGCGAGGTCCTCGCGGTAGGTCTCGCGTCCGTTGAACTCGAGCGAGCGACGGGTCTCGGTTCCGTCACGGACGGCAGCGTACAGGGCCTCGAAGACGGGCTTGTTGGCGGCCTCGAAGCGGGGAGCCCAGTCGAGGGCACCACGGCGGGCGGTGGCTGTGCGAAGGAAGAGGTCCCGTTAGCGAGAGCGTGAAGACGAGCGAAGGAAACGTACTGGAGCAGGCGGCGAACATGTAGTCCATGCCGTGGGCGCCGATGAGGGGGAAGAGGGACTGGGTAGCCTCCTCGACGGTCTCGTTGAAAGCCTCGGAGGGGGAGTGGCCGTTGGCACGGAGGACCTTGTACTGGGCGAGGAACATTCCCTCTGCGAACGCACACAGGTTAGCTCTACGTTGTAAGGAAGGGGAGGGCAAGAACGCACGGATTCCTCCCATGAGGACACCACGCTCTCCGTAGAGGTCAGAGTAGACCTCCTTCTCGAAGGTGGTCTCGTAAGAGTAGCCGGATCCGACACCGACGGCGAGGGCGATAGCCTTCTCCTTGGCCTGCACACAAAACAACCCTCGTCAGCTCCGCATTCCCACCCTCTCGCATAGCTCTGCGCGACGCACCTTGCCGGTAACATCCTGCCAGACGGCGATGGACGAGTTGATTCCACGTCCCTCCTGGAAGAGCGAGCGGACGGTCCTTCCAGATCCCTTGGGAGCGCAGAGGATGACATCAACGTCGGTGGGGGCGACGACTCCAGTGTCCTTGGCGTAGACGATGGAGAAACCGTGGGAGAAGTAGAGGGTCTTGCCCTTGGTCTGCGCGAGAACCACTCGTTAGTTCGGGTGCTAGCGAGCGAGCCAGAGAGAGAGAACGTACGATGAGGGGCTTGAGGGCAGCCCAGGTCTGGGACTGAGCAGCGTCGGAGAGGAGGTTCATGATGATGGTTCCCTTCTCGATGGCAGTCTCGATGGGGAAGAGGGTCTTTCCGGGAACCTGGGGAAGAGCACACGTACGCGTTAGCTGCCTGCCCTCCACTGCGGAAAAGCTGCTCGTCGTGTATCTGGCTCCCTCTTCGGTGCCTGATAGCGACATTGCCCGATAGTCCAGCCTGCCCCAGCCCTGATTCCCAAGTCCAGTGCATCTCCCCCACTCCATCGGGTAGCAAAAGAGTCGGCAGAGCCCCCGCTCCCATCGCCGCCCGTCGCTCGCAGCCTCCTCCACGAAAAAAGAGGAAAACTCACCCATCCGTCCTCAATGGCCTCCTTCCAGCTGGCTCCACCCTCACGGACGCCGACAATGACGTTGAGGCCGTTGTCGCGGGCGTTGAGTCCCTGTCCGTGACCCTGGGATCCGTATCCGACTGAGAGGAGGGTGGGGGAGGTTAGCGGGAGATGGGGTGGGGATGGCGCCTGATTCGACGTACTGAGGGCAAGGGTGTCGTCCTTGAAGTACTCCTGGAGCTTGGGAAGAGGCCAGTCTGCAGGCAAGAAAGGGCGAGATTCAGCTCCCCAAGTCCGCTCGCACCAGTCGGAGCCCGTCGAGCTCCAACCCGCGGCGAACACGTACCGGCACGCTCGTAGACGGTCTCCTTGGTTCCGGCAAAGTCGAGGGTCTTGACTCCACGGGAAGACTGCGTAACAGGAGTTGGGCCCAAGGTCAGCTAGCGGTCCCAGGGGGAGAGGTGGGGAGGAAAATGTACGATGAAGGCGGGGGATGCGCGCGAGGGAGCGGCGACGGCTGCCTTGGCGGCGGAGAGGAGGGAGTACTGGCGAGTGGCGCGGGGAGCGGCGGCACGGGTGGCACGGGCGACGGCCTTGGAGATGGACTGCATGTTGAGGATGAGGAGGAGGACCAACCCGCGTCGAGATCTCTCTGAGTCAAGAGTGATTTTTTTTCAGAGTCCACTCCCGAGCACACCTTCGACAGATCCTGAAAAGCTGCCCAAGCCCTTCCCTGCTTCTGAGGGAGCAAAGGAGGGGACTGTAATGCGAGTAAAACGTGACCTGGAGATGGGATCGCCTCCTGCATGACCGACCTACGGTATCCGTAGGAGACGCGTGCGTCTGCCGACGGACGCAGTTTGAACAGTAACGTCGAATGCTGAGGTGATGTTCCTCCTTTGCAGTGAACAGGGTGATAAGGATACTAGTACTGGAAGCCAGCGCAAAAAAGCGCGACACGAAAGTTCGGATAAAGACAACTCCTCCTCCTCCTTGCGATCACTCCTCGTCCATGCTCAAGAACGAGCCGGAATGCTGAGTAGGTTCATCAGGAAGAGCGCTTGCTCTTTCCCCATTCGGGGCCTCGAGCCCATACTCCGCCAGCCAGGGCTGTCGCAAATCAGCGAAATCAGCGAGAGCGGGCAGAGTTCGAGAGAACGGAGGACGCACATCCCATTCCGACGACGACGACGACGACGACGACGTGATGAGAGCATGAAGAGCGTGCTCCGAAGGTCCATCTTGCTGCATCTGCGTCGTCGAACAAGGTCAGCCCGCCCCTTGTTCCCGGCAAAGACGAGGACTGACGAATTCCGTCTTGAGCTGCGTTGGCGCGTCGCAGTACGGCAGATCTCCTCCCTCCTCGCCGGGCTTGATCTGCAGGGTGCATGAGTACCGATTCGAGCTTCGCAAAGAAAAAAAGAGGACGAACCTGGTGCGTCGATGCGCTGTCGCTGAGGGACTGCGAATCGTTCCAGTCCCCCGAGCCCTCGCCCGGAATGAACATGATGGACGACTGGTATCCTCGAGATTTTGAACTGCCATTCCCCGGGTCATCAGCCAGCGTTGCGTCGACGCCATGAGAAATCACCTCTGCGCCAAATTTTGCAGTTCGCACAACTGCTTGATCGGGTCGACCGATAGGCGAGCACGCGCTTTGCAGTTGACGACGTGGGCTCGAATCGTCGCAGGACGCTTCTTCTCGAACCGGAAGCGACAGGACCCAACGCACTCTTGCTGCGAGAGAAAGGCCGTCAGTTCCCAGCTCGGTGGCGAAAGAGACGAGACTCACCCCTCGCAGCCACTCGTTGATCGCTTTCCCGTCAGAGGGGAGGATCTCCAAGTCCTCCTTGACCACCTTGTGATCTGTTTGCAAGTGAAGGTTAGCGTCGACTTGGTCCAGCGCACGCGCGAAAGACCTACACGACCCCGGTGGGAAGCTGATGACCGTCTGTCCATCGAGCGACGTTCGAGTGTCAAAGTCGGCTCCCAGGCGATAGAGCAATCCCAGATGCGCGTTCCAGAGGTAATGCTCGGCCGTCGAATTGACGGGGCGAAGCACGCGCGGTTCCGGCGGGAAGTCGTGGTACTCGCTCGACGAGTTGGAATGCGACGAGTATTGCGAAGGGGGACGCGAGTGGGATCGGTGGTCGTTTAATTCGGTTGTGGGCGAGTGCATCGAGTGCTGGGAAGAAGGGCGAGGATAGGGTCTGCTCTGCTCTCGCTGAGCTTCGCGGTCCCGGTGCGCTGACGATGTTCGTAGTGCCGATGCGCTGGGCGTCGAGGGGTGAGAGATAGAGGCTAGGAACGCTTGTTGGAGTGGTGTGAAGTAGGACGAGCTGCGAAGAGGTGGGTCGAGCCGAGTCGAGGGAGGAGGGTACGTCGCAAAGGACGCAATCGAAGGCGCGGAACTCGGGCTGGCGCTGTAGATGAACGACTGGGTTGCCGATTGCTCCGGAGGGGGAGGGAGGGATTGCTGAGGAGGGGTCGCGCGGCGAGGAATCCTCGAATGGGGCGGATAGGGTTGAGAATGTCGGACCGAGAGCGAATGGAGGTTCGATGTGACGCCGTTGAGGGAAGGTTTTTGGATGTAGGAAGAGGGGCGAGGTGCAATCATCGGCTCTTGAGCTGCTGTGGTTCGAAGGTTAGCTTCGTTGCGAGCTGGTGTCTTTGGAGACCCACAGGTGAGGAATCCAGCCAGCCTCTTGATGAGGTGAGTCTCGGGTAGGATCACAGTCGTTTGAGCTGCGTTTTAACTCCATTAGCTTCCTTCCACCTTGAAACCAGGCGTTGGAACCACGCACGATCTGCCAGCAATCCAACCAGCTCTCCCCACGGCACCATCCACTGCTCCCCTCCCGGCAGCTGCACTGCAAAGCCTGCTGCATCTCCCGCCAGCAGCCGAGGTGCAAACCCTTCAGACGTCGAAAGAGGACTGCCATAGCCAGAGGAGTGGCTGAAGGAGGTCGAGGCAGAGGATGCTGAGAGGATGCTCGAGGAGGTGGAAGCAGCCCGACTGCGCGTCGTGAAGGGAGGGTTGCTGGTCGTGTAGAGCTGTTGGTAGCTTAGTGGATCCCCAGATGAGGCGAACGGGTGGCCAGCGTAGTCGTCTCTCGAGATGTCGTTCGAGCGCAAGGAGCCCTGGTAGGCTCCATCGAAGGCGTCCTGAGCCTGCATGGACAGCTTCGGGTGGCGCTGAGCGGAGAGCTGGTGTGCTGGGAGGCTGGTGCCAGAGAGCCTGCGAAAGAGGAGGGAGAGCAGGGATGGAACAGGAGGTCACGCCGGATGTAAACAAGAGAGGGGCTGAAGGCCTGAGCTCGTGAGCAGCGAGGGCGAGGTACGAGGTCTCTTTGATTTGGTACGAGCAAGTAGAGCAGCGTCTGAGGAGGCAGGGAGCAGTGCGGGCGTCGTGTTCAAAGGGAAAGTCTCTCGCAGCAAGATCGTGCAGGCAGCCAACTTCGGCTGGAGCGAACTCTTCTTCCGGAGACCTCACGATCCAGCTCAAGCAGCTCTGCAAGGTAAGTTGACAAGCTCAGCTAGCCCTACGGAAGAAGGAGAAGGAGGGAACGAGGACCCCCCCCAGAGGGACAGCAACGTGACCAGCTCAGCAGCTCCCACTCACGCCCGCTCACTCCTGCAGGACTTCAGCAGGCATGGTCCCCAACCCCTCCCTGATCCCCACCCCTTCCACCTCCCATCTCACCGCCGCCGACTTCGACTCGGTCTACGAACCTGCGGAAGACACCTTCATCCTCCTCGACGCGCTCGAAGCCGACCTCTCCCTCCTCGCCAACTCGCGTGTTTGCCTCGAGATTGGCTCAGGATCGGGCTGCGTATCTACGTTCCTCGGGCTGGTGGTGGGCAAGTCATCTGCGCGTGCGTCCTTCCCTCCCTTGCTCCTCGCTCTTCGCGAGCCTCCACAGCTAACCAACCACGCGACCACAGTGTACCTCTGCACCGACCTAAACCCTCACGCAACGCACTGCACCCAGCTCACGTCGCGCGCCAACTCCATCCCTCTCGACCCCATCCTCACTGACCTCACCGCGTCCCTCCTCCCGCGCCTGCATCACGCCGTCGACGTCCTCGTCTTCAACCCTCCCTACGTCGAGACCACCTTTTCCGAAGTCGACGTTGCGCAATCTGGGGGAAACTTGGATCGAGCGTGGGCGGGAGGAGAGCATGGGATGGCGGTAACGGAGCGCGTGCTTGCGATGGTCGATGTGCGTTCTTTCTCGTGCTTCCTGTTGCAAAGGGAGAGCTAACGAACGGACTCAGGATCTCCTTTCCGAGAGAGGACAGTTTTACCTCGTCGCCATAGCGCAGAACAAGCCTCTCGAGATCATCGAGCGGATGCAAGCCCGCGGATTCGTAGGCGAGGTGCGTTCCACCTCTGCTCCGTTCCTCGCGAACTTCCCTTAACAGTTCTATTCCACGACAGACGGTCCTCAAACGCCGCGCAGGGATCGAGCACCTCTCCGTCCTCCGCTTCTCCCGACCAGCGCCCTAAACCCCCCTCCCAATCCTCTTCCGCCTCCTCCTCCAACCTCCCCAGCTCCTCCTAGCTACCTCCAGCTACCTCAAGTCCCTCCCAGCGAAGGAGGACCACATCCCCCCTCCTCCTTTCGTCCTCGTGCCAGTGCGAGTTCCACAGGCGCGCGGATTCGACGTAGCCTTTCTCGCGGAGGAGGGTTGCGATCGTCGTTTCGTCTTTTGGCAGGAGTGTGGGAGAGGAGTGAGAAGGGAGGGAGAGTAGGGCGTCGAAGAGGACGATGTGCGAAGGCCAGGTGTGCGTCCAGCCGAGGTCGTTGGCGTCCTGCGAGGGTTTCGGCGAGGAGGAGGAGGAGGAGGAGGAGGAGGGAGGGTCGACGAAAAGGGATGGAGGGAAGGAGGGGTCGACGGTGGGTGGGAAGCGCGTGAGGAGGTACGCTGCTGGATCGTCGTAGAAGAAATCGGATTGATCCCTGTACGTCTCGGGGTCTTGCCCGCTGTTTCTCCCGACCAGTCAGTACCTGTAAGAGAGAGGAGAGAGGGAAAACGCACAGCACTGGCGGCTCACACGTCACGAACCAAGCCCTCCCGCCCTCGCCACTCGGTTCCAGCTCCGGCCGATGAAGATGACTCTGCCACGGCGTCGAATGGCACGGCATCAGGAACGCGACGCTCTTCAGCTCGCTTGAGGGGAGTTGACGAAGGAGGTTGAGAATGCTGATTTGGGCGAGGGAGTGGAAGGAGGTGAGGTAGATTGCTGGAGCAAGGGAGAGGAGGATGAGGAGGGCGTGCGAGCGGCGGATGCCGATGCGCGGTAGGGTCGAAGTGGTGGAGGATAAGGACAGGTGTACCAAGGATTTCGCGGCAAAGAGGTGGAGGAAAGGGAGGAGGGGGTGGAGGAAGCGGAACTCCTTGTGTCCGAGGAGGGAGTAGACGGCGATCGTCCATCCGACCACCGTGCGAGATTGCGCTGGTCGTCCTTCCTTTGAGAGGTAGATTCCGTGCAAGAAGAAGGGGAGCATCGTGAGGCTCATGAACGGAATCGCTTGGGTGAGGTAGAAGTGCGAAGCGTTGGCGCCGTAGAAGAGGGAGATGGAGTGGACGACGTTGGTGAGGAAGAAGGTGTATGGCGTGAAGGAGGGTGTGCCGTAGAAAAGGGTGTCCAGGGAGAGGCAAAAAAGGGCGGCGAGCGAGCTTGAGGATGTTAGTGCGCTCCAAAAAAGGGAGGGAGAACGAGCGGGCAGCGCACCCGATGACGAAGACTGCAACGAGGATTGCTCGTCGCTTTTGTGGAGGCGAGTGGTACAGTAAGCTGATCCCAAGAGTGATCCAGATCACCGCGTTCGAAGGTCTCATGATTGTCGCCACCGCAGCGAGGGAGAGAGCTCCCCACAGCGAAGATCTGCCGAACATCGCCCCATCAGCTCAGCTCGAGCAAGAGCTCGCGGAAAGCTCACCCTTCGTCTCCACCCGAGTTCTCCTTCTCCCCATCTGGCTGCACCCCGCTCCAGGGCCACAGCGCCAGCGCCGCAGTCGTCAACGCCGTCTCGGTCGAATTCGAGAAGGTCCTCGTCGACGCGTAGGCGTTGTAGAATGACCCCAACGAGCAGAAAAGCTGTGGAAGGTCTCATTACATCTTCCCCATATTGAGAAGGCAGAGCACGCACGGCAGCGTTCCCAAAACGTCGTCCCAGGATGCGGCGAGCGAGAACGCAAGTCGCCACGTCACAGCTTGCCGCCACCACCGCCTGTACCAGCCTCGGCGCCAAGGTCTACGCTAGTCAGTAAGTCGCAAACAGTAGGAGAAAGGGCGAGAGCCACGCACGAGGAGTCCAGTGCGATCCAACCCCGTCACCTCGAGTCCCCGGTAGACAGGCACGAAGAGCAGTGGGTACAGGGCGCTTCGGATCCCTCCCATCCCTGCTAGGTCGCGCCATTCCCAGGTCTGGTAGCCGTAGCCAAAGACCAGCCGGTGGGCGACTTCGAGGGACTGCCAGTACTCGTCGGGCTGGAAGAAAGTGCGGGACACGAGGGCGTTTAAGATCCGCAGAGAGACGGCGAGGAGGAAGATGGGTAGAAGAGAAGGGCGTCCGTTGTACCTCTTGCTCGCCATGTGCACCCGCAGGGGACGGTAGGAGGAAGGAGAGAGCGGAGGGCGCGTCGCGTCTCGACTCCTTCTCCTCTCACCGTGCTCTCGAGTTCGAAATCTTCCTCCAGGCGCACGTAGATGCACTGAAAAGGCTTTTGCAAAAGTACAAACGGGTTGCGAGAATATAAATGCGGGGGCTGTAAGAGAGGGAGTGTTGAGAAAGGGAGGTCGAATAGAGAGGTAGTGAATGTACACAAAGGGTCGTCCAGCGCATCCAAGGTAGTAAGTGTCTGTCGTTATCGCTGCTCAATCGTCCCGCTCCGGATTCGTGACCCTGAGCGTCTGCTTCGGCACGAGATGAGACCCGAACGCAGCCTCCATTCCTCGCGTCTCCTCTTCCCTGTCGAAACCCCCTCGTCAGGTCCGTTCCATCGCGCAGCACGAGCTAAAGAAGAGGACTCACACATCGTCCGAAGCATACGCATGGTCGTTGCTCCCACTCGCTCGCCCATACGGACTGTTCGAGCCGTAACCGCTGCTCGACCTGCTCAACCACCGCATCGGCTCTCTCCAAATCAAAAAGGAAGGAACGAAGCCAAACGCACGTAGTCTTCTCGTACGCGAACCCCCTCAACCCCTCCGCCGACTCCTCAGAGTCCCCCCTCCCGACCTCGCCCCGCTTGTCCCTCGCCGCCGCCGCCGCATCCACCTGCCTCTGCCTCTTCCTCCTCCGCATGAGCAACAAGAGCAGTAGCAGCAAAAGCAGCAGCGCAATGATCGCGCCGACGACGCCACCGATGATGGCCCCTAGGCTCGACGACTTCTTGCTGCCTGAACCCTCTCCGAGTTGACCCTCCCCGTTCGAATTCGAGGTGTCGGGATCCGCTGAGCCGTCGCCGCCTGTGGATGAGCCTGCGCCCGAGGAGGAGGTGCCGGTTCCTATGCCGCCAGTGATGTTGGAGATGAGGGCAGGAGTCGAGTACTGCAATCGAGTGGCGTCAGCAACGATGGGCAGGAGGAGGGAGGAGAGCGAGAACGCACGGTCGTTCCAGTGGTGTAAGAGTTCTGCCAGGCACTTTTGCTTACATCGTAGACGTATAGTCCCTGCAAAGATGGATCAGGCTCCATCCCAGCGTCCGAGAGCGAAAACGCACCGGCTGATCGCAGATCAAGTCCGACGAAACCAGGCCTCCCATCACGATCAGCTGGCTTCCCTGCAACGCGCACTGATGCCCAGCTCGACCAGATGGCTGCCCAGGAAGGGAGTCTCCAACAAAGGTCCAGGTGTACGAAGGGATCGTAAGGATGTAGACTGCCGAGTCGCGGCTGGTCTGATTGAGTTTTTGACCGCCATAAACTTTGGAGCAGGGTCGTCAGCGCTGGTGCACAAAGCGGAGAAAAGCACACGACGACGCACTGAAGATTTGGTGGGTGAGGATCCCGTCGACCTTGGCGCTCGCGCGAACGGCGCAGTGGTTTACTCGAGAGCCTGCACGAGGGGTGAGCGAAGTCGAGGTTAAGAATGAGCCGCCACAAAAACTCACCGATCGTATCTCCCAGCGTCGCCTGCTTCGTCCATCCTCCCTTTCCGATGTCAAACACGTCGAGTACGCTGTTGTCGACATACTGAGTCGAGGTCGCTCCTCCAATCGCAACCAGAATACCCTGCGAACTCCACGCCGTCAGCTCCCGCTCCTCCCTTTCCCACTTGGAGCAAAAGCACCTTGCCGTCTGTTCCCAGACCTGGCACGTAGGATAGGGTTCCATCGGCGCGATAAACGGGATTGATTTCGGGAGTCGAGGTTTCGGACGTCGACGCGTCCGAGGCGTACTGGGATCGAGGAGCGTTAGCGAGCGCTGGATGGAAGAGGACTGGGACGTACGGAGGTGATATTGCGCATCGTTAGGGAGCCGAGATCGAACGTGACGAGACTCGAGAGGTAGACCCGAGCGATCTGGTTCGACCATCCCTGGACCTGTATTCCGAACGCCGCATCAGCTTCCTCCTCCACAGCTCACGATTCAGCTCAGCACGGACCGTATGAGAGTCCAGGTGACCCGAGAAGTCTGCAAGAAGGAGCACAAATCAGCCCCTGCTGCTCGCCGCCCGCACCTCCTCCTGCCCCTGTTCCTTTCATATGATCCCCTCCGAAGTTAAGGACTCACAATAGGCCATGTTGTCCCCCGTTCCCTGGTTGGGTACGATCGCTGCACTCCCCTCCGCAGGGCGCGTGACCTCATCACCAAGCGTCTGAACCTCCTCCCAAGTTCCCGTCCCGATCGTGTACTGCCAGACCGCCTGCGCCGGGGGTGCGACAGCCGGAGTATCGGAGAACTGCCCCGCGTATTGGAAGAGCTTGGAACCATCTGCACTGGCGTAGAGGGCGCCGACTTGCGACGCGGAAAGACTCGACATCAGTTCCAAGGACGCGGGGGCGGAGTCTCCGCTGGAGAGACGAGGGGAACGCACGAGCGACGGCAGGAGGAGAGCTGTAGTTCCCGTTGTCGGCTTGGACGAGCCTCGTTGGCGGACTGCCCGTGTTCCAGGACGTGGAAAGGTCCAAAGAGACCAAGGCGTTCGTCCAGGTACCAGCTGCTTGGTCCTGAGTCGTGCGAGCTTGTCCACCTTGATAGTACAGCGTGGAGGTCAAATTGCCTCCTCCTGGAGAGTTGGCGATGGCAACCTGACCGCTCCATCTGTTGAGAGGTGATCAGTCGCAGGTGTCGGGCGTTTGGGAAGGGCCGGACCTGAAGCAAGGGTTGGGCTGAGGCTGCTGCGCTACAGCCAAGGCTGGAGCAAGCAACAATAGCCACAGTGGTGACATTGTTTCGGAGGAAGAAGTTGGAGAAAGGGTGACCAGGGCGCCTGCGCGAAATGACGCTCAAGGTCAAATTCACCCTCTCCTCAAGGACACGAGAAGGCGAGGACGACAAAGCTGTCGAATGCATTCCTCCCAAGCAAAGTATACGGCTAGACCCTCGCGATCTTGTTCTGGTACGCAAGATACCGCTCGCACGCCTCCTCCGGCTCCGCCTTGCTCCTCGTACTGCGACGCGCGTCGAGATGTTGGTACGGCGTCAACGTGTCCTGGATCCAGGTCAAAGTCAGCTGCGTCGACGAGGAAGGAAGAGAGAGGAGAGGGAAACGCACGGCTTGTCGTCGTCGCGATCCAGCGAGGATGTACCCGCGCCACTTGGCGAGCGAGTTCTTGAGCGCGAGCTCCCTCGTTCCCTTGCCGTTCAACCAACCCTGCAGCGCGTCGATCTGCTCGCACACCAGCCCCATCAGCTCCGATTCTTTGACCCAAGAGCCGCGCAAACTCACCTCCTCCTCATCCTCGTAGAACCCCCACTCGTTGACTCCCAACATCGCCTTCGGGTCGACCTCCTCCTTCTTCCTCCTCTCATTCATCTCCTCCCCTCGTTCCCCGCACACCAAATCCCAATCCTCCTGACTCGGGCCCTGAACAAACAGCCTCCCAGCCCCGTAGAGCACTCCCGCTCCCTGCCCAATGAGGTTCATCCCTCCGACGCCGTCGAACCACCAATACCGGTTGAAGAAGCGATCGCGACCCAAAGGCCTGCACCGCGCGACGCCCTGGAACCTCCTGAACTCGCGTTCGACCCAATCGTCCTTCTTGCTGTTGGCCTTGATCTGGTCCTCGAACTCTCCTCTCGCGCGATCCGCCTGACGCCGTCCAGCCGTCTTGGCCTTGGCCTCGATCCTCGCTTTGGCGAGCTCGACCGTCCTAGCCGCTTCGGACGCCTTGCGCTCGACGCGCTTCTCCTCGAGCGCCGCCCGACGCGCAGAGAGGACTCCGTCCGCTCCTCCACTCGCGGCGTTCTCGGAATCGTTCTCGGAAAGATCCTCGTCGGCGACCTCGTCGTCGTCCGCGAGTTGGTCCTCCTCGTCGTCGTCGTCGTTCTCGTGCAGAGGCTCGTCGACGGCCATGTCGGATCCAGGAGGGTTGAGCGCGCCGTTCCCGTTCCGTTCGTGGTCGACTGAGGCTTCGTGCGCGCTCGGGTGCAGCGACGTCTCGGCGCCTTCGGTCTTGACGGCCCCGCCTTCGATGGTAGCCTTCTGCTCGAGCCTGCGCGCCACGTACGAAAATCAGCGAGCGATCCTCGAGCTTGGAAAAAGACAAGACGACGCACAAGCTCCTCCTCTCCTTGTTGACGTCGGCGCGATGCTTCCTGAACTCGGTCAACTGGCTTTCGCTCTGGTCGATGAACGACCGAACGAGCTTGCTCCCAAGCGCAAGGGTGACGAGGTACTCGAGGATGTCGAGCTTGTCCTCGAGCGCGAGCGTGAGGTACTGCGCTTCGGGGTGCGAGGTATCGATGATGGGTTCCTCAATCTCGGTGATCTGCGCCGTGTCGGTGATCTCGTCCGTCTCCTCGGGCTCGGGCTCAGGCTCAGGGACGGGCTTGGGAGAGCTGAAGTCGGCGCCTTCGAAGAGGTGGCGGAGGATGCGGGGGAGGTTGGGCATGCTGATCGGTCCGCCGCGCTGCGAAGGAGGTCAGCTTTGTCCTGGACCGCAGCGAGCGCGAGGGAACGCACCTGGCACAGAGCTCCAATGAGATGGCGCTCCCATCCCTCCCTCCCATCCGCACTCTTGAGCTTGGCCATCCGATCCCACCTCTTGGAATGCGCCATCCCCTTGCGAATGAGCTTGTCGAACTCGTCCTCCTCGTCTTCCGCCTCGGCTCCAGCATCGTCAACAGCGCTCGAAGGCGCAGTCGGAACGGGAGGCGCGCCAGTGGACCCCAAGACGCGCGAGGTATCGGTCGCGATGACGTTGGTGAGGCAGGCGTGCATCTCAGCGAGGAGGATGCAGCGCGGGTCGAGGGTGTTGTGGTGGAGAGCCGACGCAAAGTCGTCGAGGGAGAAGGTGGAGAGGGAAAGGGGTTTCCTGGGTGCGTTCAGAGAGTTAGCTGCAGGCGCAGAGAGGAAGAGGGGAGGACGCACGAGAAGACGTTGAGCATGTTCCAGATGGTGATGAACGAGTCGAATTGGCTGGCGGGAACGAGGAGGTCGCGGTTGGGGACAGGCTTGGGAGGGAGCGTCGGGAGCTCAGAGTTGACGCGGCGGAGGATGCGCCCGTCGTGGATCGACATGGGGTCGAGGTCGAGGTCCTCGATGGGGTACTTGATGGGACGCTTGGGGTCGTGCGGCTTGCGGTCGCCAAGGGGCGTCGAATCGTAATCATCTACACCGCATCAAAGTCAGCTCCAGCGACGCACGAGAGCAAAAGAAAGGAACGCACTGCCAGACTTTCGCCTCTTCGACGGTCCAGGTTCGGGGTCGTCCTTCGTCTGATTTCACTGAATCAGCTCGCCTGGCGCACTCCAAGCACGCTGAGGAACTCACCTTGCGCCTCTTTGCGAGCTTGCCCTCTCGAATCTGCTTGTTGCGCTCCTCGCTCTCCTGACTCTGGTGCTGCGGGATCCCAAACGCGAGCGCGATCGCAGGCTTGACGATCCACGGGCTCGCAATGAGAGCATCTCGCTGGACACACTCGCGAATGTAGCGCTTGAGGATGGACTTGGAGAACGCAAGGCGGTCGCGACTGCACCTCACGTCGTTAGCTCACGCTCCCTCCTCCAGCGACACGGAAGGGAACGCACCTGAGCGCCTTGGCCTGCACCTCCATGAAGCTTCCCTCAAACTTGTGCTCCTCGTCCATGAGCTGCACCGTGTAGAGGTAGTCCTCGGGGTCGTCCTCCTTGCGCGCGTCGTCCGGGTCATTGTTCAAGTCGGTCCCGATCTTGTGCACAAAAGCGGCGAACTCGTCGACGGGCTCCCCGTTGGTCTGCGAGGTGGGAGGAGGCGAGAGGGACGACGCCGGAGTGAGAGTCGAGGTGGACGCGACGGGGGTTGGCTGGGGAGCGGCGCGGGCGAGGGCGCGGATGGGGGAAGGGGGGAAGACCTTGGAGATTCGGGCAAAGTACCTGCAGGTGAAGAGTCAGTAGCTGCGCGTAAGGGGGTGAGAAGGGGAACGCACTTGTCACCGGCGAGGTCGACAAAGACCTTTTCTCCGCCAAAGTAGCGATCCTTGTAGCGTTCGTAGACGAGGTCGACGAGCGCGTCCAGACGACCCATGACCTCTGCAAAGAAGGAAGAGCAGAGTCAGGAAGGTTTCGACGTGGCAGCTTGACCTTGCCGTGCAGGATGGGAGGAGGAGAGCTCCAGCACCCTCGGGGGCTTCCCCTCTTCGGCCCATCGAGCGAAAGACGCAACTCACGGAACTGCACGCTCGCGAGAACCCTGCCCTTGAGCTCATCCGGAAACCTCTCCCTCACGACGCGCGACTCTGCCTTCTCCGACTCGAGGGCAGAGAAGTAGTCGAGGTTGGTCTTGCCGGAGAACTCGCACTGGAAGATGCGGGAGAGGAGGTAGGAGAGGCGAGCGGAGTAGGATCTGGGAGGGGAGGGATGGCGAGGTGGAGGAGAGGGTAAACGGAGATCAGCTGGTGGAAACGGAAAGGTGGGGCAAAGGAGAGGACTGACTCGTAATCGAGGAAGATCTCGCCGGTCGCCTTGAGGAAGAAGACCTCTGCGTCCTGAGGGATCCCGTCCAGGAACGGGACAGGGAGGATGGGCACCGGTCTAAGTTTTCCGCGCAACCGTTGGTCAGCTCTGGCAGAAGGACACGTTGGGGGGGCGGCAGTTGAAAGAGCTCACCTGCGCTTGAGCAGCGGCATCGCGACTGGGCTCTACTGAGGCAGTAAAAGCGCGTTCGAGGGGGGGATTAACGTGGCGAAGGGTGGCGAAGACGCGGAGGACGAGTGGCGGGGGCTGGCAGGTCGGTTGAGAAGAAGAACGGGGCGGAGCGTGATGGGAGGATGTCAACGCGAAGGAGAGGTCCGCTGTAGAGGTAGTTCGGTCGTTTGTTGAGCTGTCGAGTGGGGCCTCTAGTGCGGGTGACTCGTAGAATTGAAGGTACTCGGAGAGAGGGAGACGAAGAAGAAGAATGGCAACTCGACTTGGGCAGAGGGAACAGGGCGAACTTCGCCCGCTCTCTCTCCTCGCAGTTTCGACTCGACTTCCCGCGTTACGATTCTCGTACTCGTCCGTTCTTCAACGCTTTCTCAGACTTGAACGTTTGAGTGCCTTCTCTAGATTGGGAGGATGCCTTCCTACCCAGCGAGAGTTGATCGGGGACGAACTTCCGTCTCCATTCCTCTCGATCCAGTTCTCAGATTCTCCCTCATCTCCCCGAGCCTCCTTTTGGCCGCCTTGAGGCTGTCTTTCTCCTTCCGCCGCCTTTCCGATCGACGGTGCAGCTGTTGGGATCACTTCCTGGCTTTCCTGGACGCTGGACGCCGTCGTTCCACGTGATCCCCCTGCTCTGCCTCTCCTCATCCCTTCCTCGCCTTTTGCCGACACGATACAGCCTTCCCAGGCTTTGAATGATCATCGACTACTTTTCTCCCATCCGACGGTCACATGTCACGGCTCGGTTCCTGCTGCGAAGCTGGGCAAGGCTGGCATCCGCGCTGGCAGCGAAGGAACTCCCTCCCCGATCTCCCTGTATGCGCCCGCCTCGAAACCGCCTCAGAGCTCCCCCTGCATTCCCAGGCAATACAATCACACACCTCCAATATTCTCCGCAGCACCACCGCCCGCTCCCTCCCTCACCCCCAGCACACGCGCCAAAACTCCCTCCGCTCCTTGCAACGCTCCCTCCTCTTCTCCCGCCTCGAGGATGAGCGCCCGCAGGATTGGGACTCCACCGAAGACAAGAAGGGAAGAGATTCAAGCAGGTGGATGGTCGGGGGCGAGAGTGTGAGAAGGGTTGCAGAGCAGGGGCGGCGTGCGGAGTCCGGTGGCAGCGTCGATCAGGAGAGCTGCGGGATGCGCGAGAGAGCAGGAACGTGGTGATGTTTTGACGGACGAACCTTTCGAGTAGATTGCAGGCGAGCCGATCGCAGTGACCTGGGAAGGAACGGTGCTGCGCCAGACGCGCAAGTGCTGTGTCTGGCAGGGGATCAGCTCTGATCTGAACAACGAGATTGCGACGCACCCTTGCTTGGTTCAAGGAGTGACTCGGAGATGCCTCGAATCCAACGGGCCTTTCAGCTCGAGGAGCAAGTCGCCTCAAGGACATGGCCGAGCGGCGGAGGTCTCGCTCTCGCCGTACGATTCTGCACCTCGACGTGATCAGCTCCTCTCCCCAAACATCCGTCACCCAAACTCACCTCCCAACACTCCAACTCTACGTTCCTCCCAACTTCCTCCCTCCCCTCCACTTGCTCCCCTCAGGCCCAACGAGCATGCTCGTCGAATTCA
The DNA here is from genome assembly GCA_025758715.1 of Glaciozyma martinii. Taxonomy (NCBI): domain Eukaryota; kingdom Fungi; phylum Basidiomycota; class Microbotryomycetes; order Kriegeriales; family Camptobasidiaceae; genus Glaciozyma; species Glaciozyma martinii. Next base: position 4,367 of record JANGFH010000820.1, on the reverse strand, counting down.
GCTGCTTCAGCTGCCGATGCCCCAGCGCCAACAGCGTCTTTGCCTTCTCCTACACCCCACCACCACATCAGCTCTCCTCCACCCCTCTCGAAAGCCGAGGAACGCACCGACTCGATCACATCCTTGTACCTCTCGAAATCGACGCGCACCCACTGCACCGTCTCCCGCCGCGCCTGAGCGTCCCCGAGTCCTTTCGTGGCGCGGATGAAGGCGCGGTAGAGAGCTAGTGTCTTGGTGCGGTTGAGGAACTGCGTTTGAGAGAGAGGTTAGCTGGAGATCGGGAAACGGGGAGGGAACGAACGAAGTCGAGAGGGAGAACGGGGCCGGAGAAGCGAGAAAAGCGGGCGGGCGAGGCGTGGAGTAGGAAGGTGGCTCGCATGGTTTGCTGGGGGTGCAGGAGGGGACGAGGAACCAGAGGGCGATTCGGAGATGGTGTGTGCTCGGTCGAGGAGGCTTGGGGATGAGAGCGTTGCCTGTGGGGGCGATAGAGAGCTCCTAAGGCTGAATTCAAGAGAGCGTTCGCAGGTGGGAGCAGGTGAGAGGGGAGGAGAGCGCGGAAGACAGAGAACGATTCGCTCGAGGTCTCCCTCTCCCCACGTCCACGTCCGCCGGCCGACTCTCTGGGACGCCTTCCACCTCTCCAGCACAAGCGTCTACTTGTACAGGCCTAGGAAAGGCAGCCAGGCAACTCCCCGTTCGAATCAACCCGAGGAGCACGTGGCGAGTGGACCTGAGGCCAAGATGTGAGGTCACCCAGGGTGGAGTGGAGTAGGAGCTGATGGGAGTTCTCTACAGGATCTTTGCAACCTTCTTCCGCGTGAGCGCAAGCACCGCCAGCTTCGCACAGGTCCTGCTGTATCTCCCCCTCGCCTTGGACGTAAGTTCCCCTCTTCCTCCGACGCTCTCTGGCAACTGTGAAGCTGACGAACCCTCTAGATCGCAGGCAAGGAATGCATGCTCGCCCTTTCCCTCCTCCTCTCCCTCCATTTCGCCTTCACTGCGACCGTCCACCTCTTTGTTCGCAACACGCGCCTCCGACCCATCTCCACCCTCCTCGCCCTCTTCCAGCCCTTCCTCATCCCCGCCATCCTCCTCCTCTCCCTCAACCTCTACTCGAACGACCCAGGGCACCCCTCGCGCTTCCCATCCTCGAGTCAACTCGCGTCCCTCTGGACTCTCCTGCGCAAGACGCCTGGGTGGTGGGAGGTCGTCCTGAGGACTAGCTCGCCGCTGTTTGTCATTCTCGAAGGAATGAGCACGCTGCTTTGCGTACAAGCTCTCGGTCGCTTCTCGCTGAGCCGTATCGACAACTCGAGGACGCCGGACCTGCTGCAGTTCTCGCTCTTGTTTTTGTCAGCCGGTGTATATGTTGGCTCGGCGTATTTCTTGTACGAGGTGAGCACGGATGGAGCTGGGAAGAGACGAGCTGGAGCTAAAAGCGCGCTTTGGTTTTGCAGTCGTACCCATCGGTCCCGGACACGCTTTCAGCAACCCTCATCGGAGTGGCAATCACCTCGATCGTCTTCCTGAGCGGGATCTCGTTCGCAGTGCAGAAGGGGAACGTAGTGGAGACGTCACTGGTCCTTGCGTGCGTTGTTTCGAATCGCCCTCGAACCCAAGCTGACCCATTCTAACAACGCCAGCTACGCCGTCTTCCAGATCTTCCACCTCTCGAGCCGACCCGAAATGTACTCTGCCGGCCTTCTTCAGCAAGTTCTCCGAAGCGCAGGGACGAACGGGCATCCTCCTCTCCCTCCCCTGGTGCTCCAATCGTGCGTCCTCCATCTTCATGCCTTTGAGCTCTGCTGACGGTCTTGCCAGCCTCTCCGCCATCTCCAGCCTCGTTTCGCACACCTTTGGCGCAGGCGTCGAGTTTGTCACGGCCGCGTACGTTCCCTCCGCACTGCGCTCGAAAGCCGCACGCTGATTCGTTGCTTCCCCGCAGAGCCGCTGCTCTCCCATTGCCAGTGCTCGTGGGACTCTTCTACCGCGTCGCAGTGATGTACGCCGCCTCTCGGATTATTTTGGCGCTGAAGCGGAAGAACGAGGGGTACCAGGAGTCTCGGAAGCTGAGCGAGGAGGAGCCGGTGAGTTCACTTTCTCTTTCGTCTGGGGGGAAGCTTGCTGATGGTGTTGAACAGGCTGCGCGCGTAATGACCGTCATCGTCACCTACGCCCGACTGATCCTCATCGCCGGTTCGTCCTCTTCTGTCCTCTGCCTCGCGCTCGAGCTCACTCGACGTTCGCAGTGTACACCCACCTTTTGCTCCTCTCCTCTTCGGGGCACCAGACCTTTTGGAGGTGGACCAACATCTTCATGACGATTGGTCTTTGGGCCGTTGAGCTGTTGATTGGCGGGAACGACGGAGGAGTCGAGGCGAGGTGGAAGGGCGAGTGAGCGACCGGGAGGAGGAAGGACAGTTACCCGTTTTAGCGATACCCCCCTTTGCAGCAATACAGGAGCAACACTATCTATTCGAGAAGTAGTCGAGCTGTACAAGTCGTCGCGTCCTCAAAAGTTGGACGCGCATCTCCTCTTCTCCCAAGCTCCCCCCCTCCGACGTAAAAATGCCCGACTCCCCTCCCGCCTCCCCTCCTGCTTCTTCTCCAGCACACTCGACCGCATCCGAAGCGCCCCTTCCCTCCGTCCGTTCCTCCCCCCTCATCGATTCCTACACCTACCACTCTGTCGACCCCATCTCCCCCGGCGACAGTTCCAGCAAGGGGAAAGAGCGCGAATGGCCTCTCGTAGCAGGCGAGTGGATGCTGGGCGTCGATGAGGCGGGGAGGGGTCCTGTGCTGGGTGCGTTTTCGCCGGCGTTTCTCGACGCGTCGAGGGCGGGACTGATGAGGACGTTGTAGGGCCGCAGGTGTATGGGATCGCTTTCTGTCCCGTCGAGTACTCGGATGAGCTCAAGGAGCTTGGGTTTGCGGGTGAGCTTGGTGAGGGAGGACGAGGGGATGGAGCTGATGAGACGCGGGGCAGATTCCAAGACGCTTACGGCGGAGAAGCGCGCGACGCTGTTGGAGGTGATGATGGAGCATGGGGAGAAGGTCAAGTGGGCGGTGACGGTCATGAGCCCTTACGACCTCTCTCGGGGAATGCTGAAGCGAACGCCTTACAACCTGTGAGTCTGTGTCGAGGAAGGAGGGGACTGGGGACGCTGCTGATGCTGGTTCGGGGTGCAGGAACGCGCAATCGCACGATACTACGATCAACCTCATTCACGAAGTCAGGCAGCGCGGCTACGTCGTGACCCAGGTTCGCTCCTCGCCTCTCGACCGGACGCGACGGTTTGCTCAATCTGCAGCCCCACTCACAGTGCTTTGTCGACACCGTCGGAATCGCAGCCGACTACCAGAAGAAGCTCGAAGAGATCTTTCCCGATGTCACGTTCGTCGTCACGTCGAAAGCCGACTCGATCTACCCCATCGTCTCGGCCGCTTCCATCGCAGCCAAGGTCACTCGCGATCGAGTGCTCGAAGCGTGGACGTTCATGGAGGGGGAGGGGAAGTACGGGGAGAAGGAGGATGCGAGGGAGTTTGGGAGCGGGTACCCTGGGGGTGCGTTGTTTCTCTCGCTTTCGAACCGAGGGAACTAAACTCTCGCTCTGCAGACCCCAAGACGATCGCTTGGCTCGAGAACAACGTCGACAACGTTTTTGGTTTCCCCATCGTCGCAAGGTTCAGCTGGCAGACGGTCAAGACGATCCTCGGCAAGAGGGCTGCGAAGGTCAAGTGGTGCGTCGGCCTCTCTTCTCGTTTCGCCTCGAACTATCCTTGTTGAATTATGGTGTGCAGGAACGACGAGCAGGCGACGATCCAGAAGTACTTTTCGGGAGAACCGACGGGCCCGTCCAAGGTGCCGCTGTGGAAGGACTTTGCGTTGGGGAGCGTCGGGGCGTTCTGAGCGTGCCGCAACTCGAATGTGCTGTACATATACGTTCGTGTGGCTTCCAAGCCATAACTCCTTGGACGTTTGCGAACGGAGTGGGATCCCAAGTAAGGTAGTGCCCGCCCACAAGTGCCTGCGAGATTCGCTCAGCCCATTTCCAGCCGAGTTTTCCCTGGCGGCGCTCTTCCTCCTACCCAACCCCGCTATCACAACAAATCCCCCTTTAACCGCTTTGCCCAGCATGCTCTCCGCTTAGATAACCCCCCGTCAACTATTCAACCCAGCCTTCAAGTGTGCGTTCCGCCTTGTCGCCCCGACACGTTCCTCCTGCTGACTCTGGCCCTCCTCTCTCGCAGAATCCCCCTACCCAGCTTTCCCCCCTTCCCCATGTCTTTCCCCCCCCCCTCGACCACGCCCTGCACCACCACACCCGGCCAACAACCCGTCACGCCCTCCCAAAGGCCGCCCTGTC
>JANGFH010000819.1:0-14104 GCA_025758715.1 Glaciozyma martinii | reverse complement strand
CCTCCTCCCTCCCTTTCTCCCTCCCCCTCCAAACCTCCTGGCTCTCCACCCGCCTCTCCCGATCCCTCCTACACCCCTACTCCCTGTCCCTCCTCCAACCCCCTCTCTCCTCCCTCTCTTCCACCCCCCTCTCGCGCGGGAAAGCCGGCGTCGAACGAGCGGTCGAGGGGGAGGTCGAAGAGAGTTTGGTCGCTAGTGAGGGGTGGTTCGGGGTGTCGCCGGAGTGTAAGGGGTGGTGTAGGGGTTTTTGGATGGGACCTGTGGCGGGGGAAGAAGGGTGGGAGGGGATGGGGGATGCGAGGGGGTTTCCCGAGGTTCGGTTGGCGTACAAGGGGTTTGGAGTCAGGTCAGAGTTCGTGATGACGTTCCCTGTTGCCGAGGTCGTTGAGGAATGAAAGTAGGGTTGTACAGCAGCGCTTGTTCGGGGAGAGGATCTCGCTGCGAAGCTCGCTCGGTCGCAAAGTACGAACAAGAACCGTTTGCATTTGCGAAGTTGCGTATCCACACCGGTCGCCCTACTGCTGCTTGTCGATATACAACGCCGCCAACACCAACGCGATCGTACACGGTGCTCTGCGTCCAACTCGGTCAGCCCATCGCTCCTCCAACCCAGCGCGAAACGAAAGGACGCACGTAAGGATGGCATAACTGACGAATAGCGTGCGCGAGATGAGGATCTCAAACGTATCCCCCGCCGCGCTCGACGTAATCTGCGCCAACGTGATGGCCGTCGGACTCCTGCTCTCCCCCAAAAGAATCAGCCCTCATTCCGCACAACGAAAACGAACGAAAAACGCACCCGATGAGAAGACACCCCACGACGATAAAGACGGGATCATCGGCGACATTCTCGGTAATGGCAGCGTAGTACCCAAAGAGGGGAAGCAGGAGGAGGGGCACGATGATCATCCGACTGAGGACAGCGACGAGGACCGTCCTCGTCTCGCCCGGACTGGCGCGAGAAGCTTCCCGTCGATCGGCGTGCGCGCGCTTCGAGAAGGGGTTGAGGCGCTCGAGGAACGTCTGCGAGGGGCCGGTAGAGGGTTGCGAAGGGCGGTAGAAGTCTGGGCGAGGAAGATGTCAGTGCGGAAGAGCGAGGGCGAGGGAGAAGACAAACAGGCTCCGAGGGTGACGAGGGTGATGGGGACTGAGCAGTTACCGGCGTTGCGAATCGCACTGCGAAGGAAGCGAAGGGTTAGCGATCGCGTCTCGAGCCCTGGAGAGAGAGCGACGACTCACGCCTTGAGCGGCTCCACTTCGTTCAGCCCCGCCTGCAAAGGCGGTACGCACGCGACGAAAAGGGAGAGTAGAGCAGCCCACAGCGGGACCGTCATAAAGTCCCCGATCCTCCTTCCCGTCCTGCGAATCGGCCTCCAGACCTTCCCAGTCCTCCTCTTGAGCGACTCCAACCACTCCGACTCCTCTTCCCTCCTCCCAACTCCATGCTCGACTCCCCACTCCTCATCCCCCTCCTCGTCCTCGTCCGATTCCTCAGAGTTGGACACCGACGTTCGGTGACTCCTCGACGGCGTATTGGGGAAGCTCTGGAAGATGGACCTCGGCCGACCCTTGTGCTGCTTCCCATTCCCATTCGCCTCGACCGCCGCCAGTTCCTCATCCGCGCCAAGCAAAACGAGCGTCGTACGATCCCCACCGCCGTTCGCACCTCGAGGAGGCGTAGGGGGTGAGGCGGGGACGACGGTGGTTTCGGCGGCAAAGGACGTCTTGGGTCGCACGCGCCGGTCGGGAAGGAGAGGAGATTCGTCGGACGAGTCGTACGCGTTTTCGTCGGTCGGGAGGACGATGGTCGAGTCGTCTTGCGCTTCGGCGGAGGTGAGGAGGCGGACGCCGATCGACCAGCGGACGATGATGCCCAGGGTCGAGAAGAGTACGAGGTCTGCGGTCGTTAAAGATGAGCTAGAGAGGGGAGAGAGAGGGGAGGGAACGCACAGGAGAGAGCGCGACCGAGCATCTGATCCTTGGTGTCGCCAGGTCCCCACTGGAGAGGCATCTTCTCGCCGATGAGGGACTGCATCAAGGCAATGGGCAGCGAGTTGGAGTTCTGGAACATGGCGCAGGCGACTGTTTGGCATCGTTAGCTCCTCGTTCCGCTCGTTCCAGCGGGGAGGACGCACTGGCAAAGTTGCGCTGCGAACGCTTGAGGCGGAACAGCCCTCCCATGAGAAACGCAACCGTGGCCGAGAGAGTGCTGATGATGACAAATCCGACGGGGATGATGGCGAGGTCCTTGAGCTTGTCCGGAGAGAGGGAGAAGGCGACTTTGGAGAAGAGAAGGGCCGGCGTGAAGAGCGAGACGTTGAGCTTGTTGAGGGTCTGGTTGCAGCACGGCGAGTCAGCTCCAGCTGGGAGAGAGCAGGAATCTGCGCACCTTCTTAGCGGCATCGTTGACGATTCCCTTCTTTGCGAGAACCCATCCTACGAGACTGCAAGGAAGCAGGGGTCAATACGTCACCCAGACAGCGCGCTCTCCTTCGCTTCGAGAGATAATCGCGGCCAACGCAAGGTCATGCCAACGTACCAGAGGAAGAAGACCTCCAAGATCCTGCGAGCCAAAGGCAACCGGGATCAGCTCCCATCCCTCCAGCAGATGCCGGCAGCAAGGGAACGTACGCATTCACAACGACAGCAATGAGCGCAGGAACTGGATTGGCAGCAGAGCTCGCTTCGAGGAGGCTGGGAGATTGGATCAAAAACATTCGGCACCTAAAGGTCGGCTTGAGCTCGTCGTTGGGGGGTGGTGAGGTGAGGAGGGGGAGAAGGTGGTGACGGAGGCCGAAGGAGGTCGGAAAGGCGGCGGCGGCGCTCGAGTTGGCGTAGTTTCGGGGAGTTCTTGGTTGGTGCAGTGGTAGGAGGTGCTCCTGGCTGGGCGGGGAGGTGCTGGAGGGGGAAGGGGTGGACGCTTGCTCGTTATCTGCTCCGAGAAGCTGCCGCCTGCTGGAAAGAGTGCAGGTCCGTCAGTGGAGCCCTCCCCTCGCTGCTCTCTGGCAGAGTCGCTCACCTTGATAGAGCGCTTGGAAGAGCCAAGCTTGAGCGTGTGGCAAGAGGAAGAAAGCTGACGGCGACGAGAGCGATCGAGCGACGTCGACAAACGTGGCTGCTCTCTTCTACTCGAACGCTCCTCAGCCAAAACTATCAACGGGGATGGCTCACGACACTGCCAGCTCACTCTTGTCAGCTTTACTCGAGACTCCAGCGTCATCGCTCCCACCAGCGTTGGCTCCAGCTCTCACCACTCTCCTCTCCCTCCAACTCCCCTCGTCCCCTCCTCCGCCGCCCAACACGAGGCTGCTAACTCAGCAGCTCGTCACCCACCTCGCCTCGCACGCTGGAACCCTCTCCTTCCCCCTCATCGCCCTCTACGCCGCTTCGTACCAGCGCACCAACGCCTCCCTCGTCCGCACCACCCTCGAGCGCGCGCTCTCAGCAGATGAGGACCTCCTCTCCATAATCATCGAACTAGGCCCATCGGCACTCGCCTCCCTCTCCCCCAATGCCGACTACCCGACTCTCCGCCTCCAATCCTCCCTCCACCTCTCCCTCGCCCGCTCGACCCCCCTCCTTGCATCCATCTACGGCCAATCCCCCGACGTCGTGCGCTCGCTCTGTACGTGGTACGAGCGCCTGCAGAACTTCCGCCCTTCGTCCCTTGCTGCCGGCGCACCTGTGGCGGGACTCGATGCCGAGGGGAGGGAGTGGCTCGAAGCGCGACTCGAGATCCTCGAGACGCTCTTTATGCTCCTCAGCGCCGCCTTCTTGGACCCTATCGCCGATTCGAACGCAGCGGAGGAGCGGGCGGCGTTCTGGGAAGAACTGGAGGGAGTCCTCAAGCCCGCGTTCGAGGTGCAGGTCTCTGGGAGTGGGAGGCGCCCGCTCGTTGATCGGGGGTTGTTAGGGGATTTGGAGAATTACTTTGGGGTGGCGGAGGGGGTTGAGAAGCTCGCAAAGGGAGATACGAGGGCGGGAGCGCTGGCGGTCAAGCTGCGGGGGTTGAGGACGAACGCGGGGAGTGTGGATGGACTGGAGCTGCTGACGCAGGCTTCTGGGTCGGCCAAAGGCAAGGGCAAGGCGTCGGTGCAGGAGGAAGACGTACGTCCACTTCCATCCCCCTCAGTCCCAGCTAATCCCGCATCGCAGCTCTCGCACTCGACCGACCTCGCCATCTCGCAAATCCTCGACGTCCTCCCCTCCCTCTCTCCCTCCTTCCTCCGCGCCTGTCTCGCACATCCTTCCTACACCAACTCTGCAGAATTCGTCATCTCCGCGCTCCTCGAAGACTCGCTCCCTCCCGAGCTGGAGAGGCAGCGAGACGGCTCACCTCCTTCGCCTCCGCGGGCACTCTCCCCGCCGCGAATCAAGACGTCGACGAGGCACAACATTTTCGACGACCGACTAGACGCCTCGAACCTCCGTCGTGGCAAGGCGACGTACGTCCCTCCCCTCCTCCACGATCCCGCTGACTCCCTCCCCGTACAGCGGAACCGCCGACGCCCTCCTCCTCGATCGATCCTTCATGACGACCTCTCTCAAAGAAACCATCATCGCTCGCGCCGAAGCCGAATCTTCCGACGAGGACGAGGAGACGGAAGCGTTCTTGGAGGACTTTGATGATCCCACGCGGGGCACTTTCGTGCGAGATGGCGGGGAGGGAGAAGAGGCGGATGAGAAGGAGGCGATGAGTGGCGCTGCGACGCCCGTCGTGACTTCCGTGCGTTCCTCTCGTTCTCCTCTCGAGCGCGTACTGACGACGTGCGCAGGACCCACTGGCGAACCCCATCAATTCTCGAGTCGCGAGTATGTTGGAGCAGGCGTATATCGCCGATCCGACTCTCTTTGAGAGGACTTCGGTCATGCGACGCTCGAAAGCGCGGGTGGCGTTGAGGGAGAAGACGGGGTTGGCGGACGAACAGATTGAAGGGTGGAAAGTCATGCTCGAGCGGAATGTGCGTTCCTTTTCTCTCCTCTTCTTCGTGCGTGGGAGCTGATGCGCTTTCTTGGGGGTACAGCCGAAGAAGGCCAAGATCTTGCAGAAGCATGAGTTTGCGAGGGAGTTTGCGGGCAACAAGGTTGAGGCGGAGCTGGGTGGTGCGGGGCCGCCGCCGAGGGAGGGGCAGCAGCAGGGACGTGGGCGGGGTGGGAGAGGTGGGAGAGGGGATGGGAGAGGGGGGAGGGGGAGAGGGGATGGAGGAAGGGCGGCGCACGATCGGAGGCAGAGGGGGAACGATCGCAAGATGGCCAAGGTCGCTTGAAGTGGAATCCACTCTCCTCCGTTTTCTACGATCTGCTTCTACGCCAAGGGGATCCCGGCGTCCCCCTTCCCGCTCTGGTACGTCGCCGACAAACTGCTGTACAACCATCGAACCCTCGCAACCTTCTTCACCAACTCGTCCGTCTCCTCTCCCTCCTCCAGCTCCTCCACCAACTGGGCTACTGACTTGGCTTTCCAGAACTTGTTTGCCTTCCGATCTGCTCGGGGTTCGTCAGTGCGAGATCTTGAGAAGAGGAGGAGGAACGCACAAAGAGGTCTCGCAGCGAAATCTGCCTCCGTCTCTCCCTTCGCTGGGACTTTGAAGACCTGTTCGAGGATATCGATATCGTACGGAATCGCAAAGAGGTCCCTCGTATCCTCGTACGTGAACAAGAAGAAGTGATTGTCGAATCCACTCCAAGTGATCCCGCTCAGGCCTGTCTCTCCGTCAGGCTCGTTCTCGAGTGGAGGGGGGGAGGAACGTACAGAGGGAGCAAGGTTCGTGAGTCGCAAAGAAGACGCAGTCCTTTGTGAGAGGCCTCGACGCAGCAGGGAGCTTGAAGAACTCCTGCAAGCAGTTGATCTCGCCGTGCTGCCACACCCGCGATTAGCCTCGGAACCCCCACAGTCGCAGAGGAGGAACGTACGAGCAGTGGCGACGAGGTCTCGTTGTTCGTCGCTACGACCACCTTGGACAACCCTGCCTTGTGGAAGATGGCGGCGCCAAAGACTTTCGAGCCGCTCGAGACGCCCGCAGAAGTGAGAGGGGCGATATCTTGCTCGGTCGTATCGAGGAACGCGTGGAGCAGGGCAGCGGCAGACATTCTGATGTGTGGTTGAGAGGGAAGAGGAGAGGAGCGACGTCGAATCTCTCATTCCGCCATCTCCGCCCCTCCCCTCGCTCGAACCAACGAACATGCGCACGTCCTGTTTACAAAAGAAAAAGGTACTACACTCCAAGCCCGTCCCCGCCTCTCGACGACGGCCAACGTTCCCAGAACCCCCCCGCGCGTCCGACCTAGTTCTTCACCAAACTAACGACGTCCTCGTCCGCCAACAAGTGGTCCAATCCAACCTTCTGCCCCCTAGAATGCTTGACACTTGATCCAAACACCATCGCATCTGCACCCCCTCATCAGTCCCCATCGCACAAGAAGGGAAAGATGAGCTCAACGCACATTTGAGTTGCTTGGAGATGTCCTTGTGGATGTTGTCGCAGAAATCTTTGACGGTGCAACGCGAGCGACGAAGGACAACGGGGGAGGAGTAGTCGGGCATGAGTCCCTTGGGCTTGGTGTAGATCCGAACGAGGTCGAGCTTCTCCCACATCATCTGCGCGCTCCTGCCTCAGCACACATTTGAAGAGGAAGGAGAGAGAAACGCACCTCGACGAGCTCGTCGACGTTGAGCCAATCGCGAGCGGAGACGGGGACGGAATTGGGGATCTTGTACAGCAGGTCTGCGAGAACGTCAGCGACCCCGTCCACTCAGTCGAAAGGCGGCAACTCACCAAGCTCCTCGATCGAAATGGCATCAATCTTGTTGAGAACATACAAGCAAGGGATGTAGACCCGTCCACCCTCGACAACATCGATAAACTCGTCGAGCGTAGGATCGCACCGGAACGAGACGTCGGCGTTGGAGATCTTGTACTCTGACAAGACGGCGCGGATCTCCTCGGGTTCGATCTTGGTGAGGGGCACAGTGTTGGACATGGCGATGCCTCCGCGCTCCTTTTTGCGAACGATGATGTTGGGAGGCTGCTTGTTCAGGCGGATACCGAAGCCCTCGAGCTCGGCTTCGATGATCTGGTGGCGCGTGGAAGGGGCAGGAGAATTTGGTTGAGGCGTGGTGAACGGTTGGAAGGTGGGATGGAGGGAGAGGTGGGATCGAGGCGGAGACGAGGTCGAAGAAGAGGCGAGGAGGGAGAGGAGAGACATCAGCGGGGATCCAGCCAAAGTGCCGAGGAAAGGGGACGTACCGCCTTGTCTCCAAGCGGTTTTAGCACGTCGAGCACAATAAAGACGAGGTTACACGTCCTTGCGACTGTCCCATGAGGCCATCAGCTCGAGCTCCCCTCGTCGCGCAAAAGAGAACTCACCAGCGATGACCTGCCTTCCTCGTCCCTTTCCATCCTTGGCTCCCTCGATAATTCCCGGCAAATCCAGAATCTGGATAGGTGCGCCATGCACCTCGATCGTTCCAGGCACGCTGGAGGCACGAGGGATCAGCTACCTGCGGGAGGGAGCGAGGTGGGAGAGGTCGCACGTCGTGAGAGTCGTGAACTCGTAGTCGGCGGCAATCGAGGTCGTCCCTGTGAGGCCACTCATCAAGGACGATTTCCCCACACTTGGAAAACCGCTAGCGAGCAAGGAACAGCGAGGTCAGCTCCTTCCTTCATCGTTCCTCCCTCCTCGCGCTCCCTTCTCTCCCCCTTCGTGCCTCCTCGTCCCGCCTCCGCGGTTTACCCTTCAGAGCAAGGAATCAACACTCACATAAACCCAACACTTGCTATACCCGTCCTACTAACATCGAACCCGACTCCTCCTCCTCCTCCTCCTCCAGTGGTAGGCGTGAGCAGCTCGCGCTTGAGCTTGGCGAGCTTGGCCTTGAGCTGTCCGAGATGGAAGGACGTAGCCTTGTTACGCTGCGTCTTTCCCTGCGTGCGGAAGAGAGGAGAGAGTTAGCCAGAGGAGCTGGAGGAGGGATGGGGGATTGAGCTGCGAAGACTCCTCGTGGGCCTTCTCCGAGCGCGCCGAGCTACGCCGCGCATGCCCTGCTCCACTCGGAAGGTGGGAGAGAGAGAGAACGCCTACCATCTCATCTTCGACCGCCTGCAAAAGAGGAGCAAGACGTCAGCTCGTGAAGGGACTCGTTGAGCTCGTCTGAACGCACCTTGATCTTGTCAGCGATGGTAGACCTGCGTACAAAGCTCCCATGGTCAGCTGTGTCCCCACTGAGGTGCGTATGAGGGCGTAGAAGCTCACATGCTGGGCTAACTGAAAGCTCGGAGAGGAAGGATGCGTCGAACGGCTGTAGTTCTGGATTCGGCGTGAGGTTGGCCGGAGTTGAGCTGGGCTGGGCGAGGGTTTGGCTGGTGTGGTACGCTACGAGGTTAACTCGAGTTCTGTGGCGGGGGAGAGGGGAAAACAGCTCGGAGGGAAGAGCAGAAGATAGCAGAGTATTAGTAGCAGAGCTGGCCTGATCTCTGCTTCCCCTCCCACAAGCCAACTCGGAGCCTAAACCACGGTTCGGTCCACATAAGAAAGATGATTAATCGTCTGTGCTCTAGCGAGCCAGCCAGCGAGCGCGAAAGCAGATCATAGAAAGCTGCAACGTTCGCAAGATTGGGAACGGCGGCGAATTCCTACGTTGCTGTAGTTACCAAAGTCGCCTCGTTCCAAGCTATGTAAAGCTAGACACATTCCAGAGATCCTGCCGAGATCGAGGCTCTTTTGCGAAGCTCGGTGGAAGACTCTGCGCAACCTCGCTCACTCTCCCAACTCCCTCGAGTCTGCAGATCAAGCTCCTGGCGTCTCCTCGGCTCCGGAATGGCTACAGGTCTGGCGAAGCGAGCTGATCCAGACTCACTGTCTGCGCGAGAGACTAGAGTGAGCGACTTCGAAGCTTCGTCGCGGAACTCTTTCTCTCCTCGATAGCTCTCTTCGATCCTCCAAGTGCTTCACAGCGCGAAAACCCGCCCGCCCTCCGCCGTGTCCCGACTAACTGAATTAACGGTGCGAGGACGGCGCTGCGTCCTCCTCGCACCCAAGGACGCGAGTCCTTCCCCCACAGCCTTCTCATCGCAGATGAGGAGTGATCAATCGATTCGGATCGTTCCAGAATCCCTCGAGAACGAACCATCCTCGAGCGCAGACAAGATACTTCTTCCTCAATTCGGAGCAAATGTGTTGCGAGAACCATGAGTCGAGTATGGGACCAAAATAAGATCAGAAAATGATCCACTCTCGGGCGGTCCACGGCTCAGTCCCTCCCCTGCCCCCAAGAAGATTTCGATTGTTCCAAAGCGTTCAGCTCCTTCGTTGGAGCAGCAGAAAGAAGCCCCGGAGACTGCTCAAGCAGAGGAATCCAGCAGACTCTCCCGGCCGCGGAATGCACTCCCTGGCCGTCGTCCAGCGGTCTCAACTCGTAGCTGATTCACCTCCCTCGTCGCGACCGCTCCTCTCTGCCGATTCCAAAGGCGACTCTGTGAACAAACCACCTCGTTCAACCCGCTGCAGCGACCCAGCGAGACTGCAAACAAAGTCCCGCTCCCTCGCACTTCCCAGTTCCTGATCCTCTGCCAAGAATCCTTTCCGCCTCTCTGAAACAGGACAGCAGCAATAGCACTAGGCACCGGATTGACCGAGAATTGTTTCGAGGCAGACGGATGGCCCACGGATGGATGGGCAACGGATCATCCGCGGATGAAGGTGCGCGAGATGGCCCGTTCTTCGCTAGGATCTTACTGATTTCGGTCTTTTTGTGAGCTCAGGCGCACAGAAGAGCAAGCCTGAGGCTGGAACTTCCTTCATCAAAGGTTGGGCAGCCCAGCGAGCTCCGCAAGAGCCTCGCGCAGCGAACTGGCTCCAGTCCGCCTACTCCCCAGGACCTCACCGTTGCAGCAGTCCTTCGTTCCAAGCTGCAAAGAGCTGCCTGAGAAGAAAGCAGTTCCCACTGCAAGCGATTCCAGAGAAACCCGATAGGGAGAATAGGGAGAATAGGGAGAAAATAGGGAGAATCGGGAGAATCGGGATCCCCAATTGGGTGGCCACCTTCTCCCCCAAGGTGGACTCTCCTTTGAAAGCGTTACAAAAATCAGTACTCGCGGTGCTCATAGTAGAGGTGTGTACGGCTGAGACGACGCGTTCTGCGAGGGGAGGGTTCCTCTGACCTCGCAGCTCGCTAAGAAGGAACCGTGGCAAGCGTGCCTCCCCTGCCTTTGATTATCGCAAGGAACCTCGTTCAAACACGTCAATCAAGGCGTTCCTGCCAATTCCAACTCGCCACTGAGGACGGCCCGCTCCAAGAGCGAGATGCGAGAGAAGAGTGCGCGGTCCCCGTGGTTTCTGTTGGGACTGCACCTTGTCTATGGCGAGGATTCTACCCGACTAGAAAGGAAAACAAAGTTCTTGTACAGGAAGTGTCTGGCATTCCGAGATCTGGAGGAAGATTTGGCGAGGACGAGCGGATCCGCACGCGTTGAAGCCTCTCTCGCGCGTCTCGGTTCCTTGAGGTCCTGCACCACATCTGCTGCTTTTTGCGGCCTTTGAAGACGTGATATGGTTCCTGATCAAATCACAGCAAAAGTGTTTCCAGAGAAACCTGCCAACTGTCACATATGGCCAGCCGTCGTCGGATCCGACGAGATCAGAACGATCGGAACTCTGCGTACGCGCGAGGACTTGGTTGGGACCCAACGTCTCTGGCAGAGCACACTTTTGGCAGGAGACTATCTTACAGACTGGGTTTCATCGAGACCACGCCCGAGAGAGGCAGGGTGGAGTCGATGGAGAGCGGCCAAGATTGTCTGGTTTGCGCTGGCCATGCTCGCTCGCAGAAGCGGCTGGCCAGCGTCGGAAACCCCAAACGCGCGGACCATAGAAGAGTTGCAGCCCATCGAGCTTCCCCCAGAGCCTCGCGCAGCGAGCTCAATCCGTCTGCTGCTCCTCAGGACCTCGTCACGGCTGTCCTCCTCCCAAGGCGTCTGCGCGGCGTCTAGAAGGGAAGCAATTCCATCACAAGTGTTTCCAGAGAAAGCGAATTGGGCTTTTGGTGGGTTTTGTGGGTTCTTGAGCGGTTCTTGGGGGGTTCTTGTGGGCTTTTGTGGGCTTTGGGTGTTCTTGAGGGTTTCTGGGGGAATCCCTCCAGTTTCCGAACGCCAATTCATCTGAGAAGACTTGAAGAAGCTGAGCAGCTGTGGGTTCCAGCTCGGGATTGCAAGCAACTGCTCCTGAGAGGGAGAGGCGCGACAAGGGAGGAATGCAGACGACCTGGGAGAGACGGCAGCTGATGCTGCTTCTCCGAGAGACCGGGATGAAAGCGAGCGTTCAGAATCCGGTTGTATCACAGCGGAAGGCCTTGGAGCGGAACTCGTGGGCGTGCAGCGAGTGAGCAGCAGCGCTGCGAAGCCCCGAAGCCCTCGCTCGCTCGCTCTTTCAAGTCCACAGATCAAGATCTTGGTGTCTTCTCCTCGTCGGATAGGAAGGTGTTTCTTGACCAAATTGGAGCAGAAGTGTTTTGAGAAAGCAAGGTTGAACATGGGACGCATCCGAATCATGGGAACGACGTGGGCCTTCCGCGGACCAGTGCCTCCTCTCCAGGCCTTCCCTCCGAGTGAAGCTTCAGAACGCTCCCGCTCTCGCAATTCGACGTTACCGAATACCTTTACGCCAGGAGGACGTGCTCTACCAGTTGGAAGGAGTCGGACCTCGAGAAACCTGCAAAGCGCGTTCCCAGCATTCCTCACCGACTCAACAAGACCCTACATCAGCGCCGGTCCCCATCCCAATCCTTCCACCCCACCCAATTCCTCTCAGGACCCATCACCTCCACCGCTTCGATCCCAAACCGCCTGCAGCTTCCCCTCCTGAGGCCGACAAGCTCGCTGCTACTCTTGACTGGTGCTACTCGGGCCCGGAGCTCTTCCTCTCCCTTTACGACCTACGAAGCTCTCGAAGAGTCAAGGCAGCTCAAGGGGAAGAAGAGGAATCCAACTCAGCACCGACGGCAACCCCCTCAGCAAACCCCTTCCAGGCTCGACCTCAGCAGCTCCTACTCGTGACGACCACCTCTCCTCCCGCCGACGAGCTCGAACGGGGCAACGATGTCGTCCTCCCTGGCCGAGTTTCTCACTCAAATAGGAGCTGGCTCACTCTCTCCGACCATCTCCCTCCCTTCCGCAGACTCAAAACCGCCCCTCGCCGCGCTCCACGACCGTCTCCAAGCTGAGATCAACTCCATCAACGTGCGTGTCCCCTAGCGCGTAGCTCTGGGGACCAAGCTAACCGGCTACGGCGTAATGCAGGGGCAGACACGCGACCTCCTCGTCAACGAATGGCCCGAATTCCGTCATCAGCTCACGAACGGACAGGACCTCCTCGCCCGCCTCCAGGCGTCCTCCACTGAGCTCTCCTCACTCGAACAAACACTGCATGGCCCTGTACGAGTTTTCCCTTTTCTCAGCGGACAGCGATTAAGACCCACGAACGCGCAGTCCTTCCTCCCCGCTCTCCTCGCGACTCTCGAGTCCCACTCCGCCCTCGCCCTCTCCGCCGCCCACTCGACCCACACCGTCGGGGCGCTCAGCACTCTCCTCACCTTTCAAACCTCCATAACGACTCTCGCAACTCACACCACCTCCGGCGTGCTCCTCGACTCCCTCGAATCCCTCCACGCCCTCTTGTCCCTCCCCACACCCCCACCTTGGCTCGCCTCTACTCCATCCTGGACGTCCCTCGACCGCTGGGCCGCATCAGAGGAAACGAGGCTCGAAAGTGCGCTCCTCTCGGCGCTGGACAACTGCTTCGAGATCAGCTTGCACTCGCTTGTCCTGCGGTCTGCGACGGCGGCGGCGCCAGGAGGGCCGGAGCTGAGCGTGCTGGAGCTCCTCGGTGCGCTGGAGGAAGTTCTCTTGCGGAGGGGAGCGGGGATCGACGCGTTTATTGGGAAGATTGCGAGTCGGATTCAGAGCAACCTCGTCGCTCCCTTCCTCTCCTCTTCCTCTCTCACTTTCAGCTACTCTACCTCCCCCTCCACCGCCAAGCTCATCCCCTCTTCCACCCTCTCATCACCTCTCGAAGCTCTCTCAACCTTCCTCACCTTCCTCGCCTCCCACTCGTCCCTCCTCCCGCCCTCCCCCTACGCCCCCCTCTTCACAAAGCACCTAACCCCTCCCCTCCTCTCGACCCTCCTCTCGACTCTCTCCTCCCTCCTCCCCTCCTCCTCTACCGCACTTCCACCGTTCCTCGATACCCTCGCCCAAGCAACGGCATTCGAAACTTCCCTCCCCGAGCGCGGCTTCATGGCCTTCTTGCCTCCTGGGCAGGGGAGAGAGGAGGAGAGCGTGGTGAGAGAGTGGAGTGAACGGGTTGAGGGACAGTGGGCTAGGAGGGTTGGGGACCGGGCGTTGGAGAGGGTTCGGGAGGTCGTCAGGGGGGAGAACTGGGAGAGTACGAGGGTGGAGCTGGAGTTGGAGGAGGTGCTCGAGGAGATCGTACTCCCGCCTCCTCCGCCGCCGCCACCGCTGGTGCCAAAGGAGGTGGAACAGCCGCCATCGCCAAAGGTTGTCGAGGTCCTTCCGCCCGTTCCTCCGGCTGCAAAGGGACGACAAACGCTCGGAACTCGCATCGCGACCGTCGCCAGGCCGCCTTCTCCGCCTCTCGAACCCTGGCGACCCTCTCCGCCACCTTCTCCCCCCTCTCTTCCAACCACTCGCGCCGCAACACCTCCGCCGACCTCGGCGGCGCCAACCAACTTCAGTCCCAGCCCGAATCCCGACCTCGAAGAAGACGCCTGGGGCTTCTCGGGCTCTCCTTCTCCGCCGTCCTCGCCTCTTCCTCCGATCTCCCCTCTCCCTACCCCCTCCTCGCTCCCTACCCCCTCCCCTCTCCCAACCCCTACCTCCGCACCTACCTCTAAACCACCAGCTCCAACCTCGGCAGCATCGTCTCCAGCGTTCCCAGGCGTGCTAGAAGTCCAGGAAGGGCTTAAACCCGAGAGCGCGAGTCGGGAACGGGCGTTCTCGGTTGGGAGCGAGGGGGATGCCTGGGGGTTTGGAGAGGAGGAGGTACTGGTGGAGGAAGGAGAGGAAGCGGGGGAGGAGGAGGTGGTGGAAGG
>JANGFH010000815.1:0-13202 GCA_025758715.1 Glaciozyma martinii | reverse complement strand
GAGCTGGAGCTGGGGCTGGAGTTGGTGGGTGGTCGCGGTGGCTGAGCGTACGGCGTGGAGCAGAGCGTCGATAGCAAGCATTCAAACGCAGCGTCGTGGGCAGAGCCGGTAGAGGGAGAGAACCGACTCGAGAAACGAGCTCCTCCGCTCGCCGTCCTGCGCTTGTACCGTCCTCGATCCGCTTCAAAGTGTCCTTGGTGCCCACGATGAGCTTGGAAACAACAGTTAGAGCTCCCCAGACTCCCCCAAGCCGTCCCCAGCTAACGAACGCCTTCCCCACCTCGCAGAAGACCGTCTACGTCGGAGGCTTCTCGAACGACACCGTACGCTCTCCCCCTCTCACGCGAGCCAGAGTACAGCTGACCAGCTCCACAGAACGCTCAACTCCTTCACGCCGCGTTCGTCCCCTTTGGCGATATCGTCGACCTTCAGCTCCCCCCAGACCCCTCCCATCGTCCGTCCTTCTCCAGCTCCCCTCGCGCTCCTCAGCAGCTAACCAGCTCCGCAGAGAACTCCCATCGTGGGTTCGCCTTCGTCTCTTTCAACAATAGGGCGAGCGCACTCGACGCGGTGGACAACATGCACCGGAACGTCCTCCCTGGACCGTCGAACGCAGCTCGCGTGCTCAAGGTCAACATGGCGAAGCCTCCGAAGGGACAGGCTGTCAGTGGGAGTAATAGGGCTAGTGAGTTCTCCTCTTTCTGCTGGGGAAGGCGGATTTGAGGCGGGCAGCAGCAGGAGGGGGTTGCGTATGGCGCCAGATGGAGACGGGTGTTGTGGAGGGGAGGTTCTGCCGCAGCCTTGTGTCAAGGGAGTCGTGTTGGGAGCCACAGATAGGCTGGACTAGGTGCAGTGCGGGCGTGGGTGAACGGCTCGCCTGCTCTCGAGTCACTCGCTCGCCTGCTGTCCGAGGGAGGATTCAGCAACCCTGCTCGTACAGTCGCTGACCTACTCCTTCTTTCCAGTTTGGACCGACGAGGCATGGCTTCTCGAGCATGGGCAAGCGCCAGTGGGGGAGCATTCGGTCGGAACCGAAGGAGGCGCGTCGGAGGCGATGGAGAGCTAGGGGGGAGGACCCAACAAAGGCGCAGGAAGTTCGTAAGATGGTGAAGGATGTAACGTGTATGAATGTGTGCGAATGCAGCGGGGAGATGAATTGCGATGGAGAGGAATGCGACGGAAAGAGGGGAGAGGTGCGGAGGGAGGTCTGGGAAGCGGCTGCTGATGTCTCCTGCTGTTGGTCGACTGCTGGATTAGCAGCCGTAATACCGACTGCCGTAGTCACCCAGTCCCGGCGTGATTGCGAACACCTGCTCACTTCTCATCAGCTCTGCTCGCGCGAACTCCGGCTCTCCTCAAACTCACCTTCTTCGGACCTCGTTCCCCCTCTTTCCTTCTCCCAGCCGCTGCCTCATGCTTCGGATAAGGATCCGTCGGCCACACCCACCGCTCCTCGAGCCCATCATCCACCGCACTGCTCACGATCCGCACGGCTGGGAACGCGCTTCGCAACGCCCAGATCCCCCCCACGCGGGAGACGAGGATGCAGCAAAAGATGATGTGTGATTCGGGGACGCCGTGGTCGAGGAGAACCCGGACAGCCATGAGGGCTGCTGCGCCCTGGGGACGAAGGGATTAGCGGCTGCGATGGATGAGGAGCGAGCGAGACTCACGGTGCCAATCTGCGAGTCGAGCAGGAGGACGAAAGACTGCGCCGCGCTCTCCTTTGAGAGCGTGAGGACCTCGGGCAGTTCGACGTGGTAGAGCAGTGGCTCCCCGTTCTTGCAGCTCTGGATCAAAACCGACCCGACTGCGACGTCGCGGAGGACTCTCCGCAAGCCCTTCTCCAATGACGCGCCGGAACGAAGGATCGAGACGCTGCAGAGGTGACCTGCGTCGACGGCAAGCTCCTGCCCTTCGTAGGGGATCTGCGTGCCAGTGATGATAGGTTTTGAGCGAGTGGGGAGGAGAGTGAGGGCGTGTTCGATGACGAGGGTCGAGAGGCGGTTGGCGTGGAAGATGAAGTCGAAAATAGAGGTCGTTTTGTCGCGGAGGATGGTTTGGATGCCCTGGCGAGGAGGAGAGGTTAGTTGAGACCACGAAAGAGACGATTCGAAAGCACGCACGCGGATTTGCGGAGTCTGCTCCAACGCGAATACAGTGTCGGGCAGCCCATTCTCCCCACCACAGTCTCCTTCTAGTTCTCCCGTGCTCGGAACTCCATCGCTCCCTTGGCTGAGCGCAGCTGGTTCCACGTTCGCCTTGAAGAGTTCGGTTCTGAGCTCATGCTTCCGCTCATCGAGTTGCTGTCGAATGTGGTTGACGATGAGATCGACGGCGATCTCGTTGTTCATGCCTGGGACGATTACGTCGGCGTAGCGTGAGGTGGGGAGGATGAAGTTGTCGAAGCTCGGCTTGACAAAACGAAGGTATTGGTCGAGACTGCGAAGGGTGAGTGGAATTCGACGGTGAACCGAGTCGAGGAGACTCACATGCCAGCGGGATCACGACCTCGTTCGACCACATCACGTCGAAGCCGGCGAGCGAGCATGATGTCCGAATCGCACTGCGGAGCGGCGAATGGGTGAGGGGTTGTTGAGATGGGGGAGCTTGGGGAGACGAACCTGGACAAATATCTTGAGATCGAGGAGGTCACGAACTTGAGCATCGTGCAGGACGAAAAGACCTTCGACGATCACCACTCCGGCGCCGTAAAGGTACGACGTCTCGGCCGTTCGTTGATGAGCTGTAAAGCTGTAGTTGGGGATCTGTACTGATCGAGAGGCTTTGAGGTCGATGAGGCATTGGCGCAGAAGCTCGTAGTCGAATGAGCCAGGACTGTCGAAGTCTGCGATGGGGAGGTGATCAGCTCGTCTTCGAGGATGGCCAGGCCGAGGCAGCGACTGACCGTGCTCGTTCTTAAAGGCCCTCTTTGATTGTTCAGGAGTAAGACTGTTGTAGAACGAGTCTTGGCTGATCACAAGGACCCATGGGACCTGGGAGCAAGACCAATTAGCGAAGCCTGGAGGGACTCGGAACAGAGGCGCCGTACTGCCAGCTTCTTGAGGATTTCTGCGCAGGCTGATGAGCGGAGCTCGAGGAGACTGCAGCGAAGACATACCTTGAGCCACACGAGTCTAAGAGAGCAGTGAGGAGGGAGTCTTCGCATCAACAGAGAGCTCGAGGACGCACCTTGCCACTGTGATGTCTGGGGTCAGCAAGAGTCTGGCAGGCAGGCTCTGGGCGGGGGACTCACCTAGCACTCCCGCCGCTGATTCCGATTAGATACGCGCTGAGAGGAGTCCCGTCTGGAGCAGCAGGTCAGCTCGTCCAGTCTCCCTCAGCCTGCCAGTGGTGCTCCTCGAACCCTCCTCCCCAACTCACCGGTTCTGTACCACGGTGAACGTCTGCACAAGGCAACCCTATCAGCTCCTGATCCAGCACATCGCAAGCGCCTGCCTCGCATCCCACTCCCCACCTCCGCCTCCGTTCCGCCGGTCCGCCGCCTTGAACCGGCTCCAGCTCCAGCCCCACTCCTCGTCCACTGTGCGCGCGCTAGGCTTACCCTGCTTCCGTCAGGATCGTGTTCTTGGGCACCATCCTGCTGAGATCGTCGTTGTGGTGGGAGGGAGCGGAGGTCAAGCTGTCAAGAACAGTTTCGGGACAAGCTCTCTCTTTCCCCCGGGCCCCTTCTCCCCCTTGTCGAAGAGGGAGGGAGAACTGCTCGAAGGACGACTCAGACCTAGTGTTACCTTACGCCACGTCCTTGCTCTGATCCTGCTTCATCCAGGAGGCTTCCCTCCTCACCACTGCTTGCTTGACTGCCGGTCGTGCGAAGGAGCTTGGGAGCGTCTCGATTCTGCTCACAGGACTTCGCACAGGCGTGGATAAAGCGCCGAAGGATCGATCAGCCCGCCTAGAGCTGTGACCAGCCCAGGCGCGCTCTGCTCCCCTTTCCCGCTGCGAAGCCAGGATCGTGGAGGTTCTGGCGGATGTCACGATCCCAAGCGCTCCCAGCGCTCCCAAGCCAGCCATCTGTTCCACAGCGCGACTCCATCTCACCGACCACGACTTCCTCAATCCTGAATCGCCAGGCCCGACGAATCGGACCTCCGCGATCATCCTTCCCAGCTTCCAGCTTCCAACGTTCCCTTTTGAATGCAGTATCCGCAAGACTGCTCGGCTCCTCCCCTCAGCTCACGAGCTCACGAACCACTGCGCCGAAGTTGGCCGAAGGCCAAAAATCCCCTCGCTCGTCAACCTCTCCCCGAACTGCTCACTCGATTCCTGGAATGCAACTTGCCCCAGCCGATGATCTGACCCGCGTGCATGGAGAAGGGAGAGGCGGCAGCGTGTGCGAAGTGCAAGTGCGGAGGCTGGAGCTCCGGGCCTGTCTGGATTCCAGTTGGGACCCGGTTTCCTTTCGCTGGAAGAAAATTGTACTTGTGATCCAAGCGCTGCGGTGCTCAATTGAAGAACTAGGGCGGAGAGGACCTGGGCATACCCGAGAAAGAGGTTGCGAAGCGTGCGATGAAGAGGACTGGGTGGCTACTTCAACTCCATTCTTCTCCCCAGACCTTTGCTCTCCCCTTTCTGACACGCCGATGCCGCAAAGCATTCCTTTCCGTTCTGACGAAGTAATTCAAGAGGAACGCGGGAGGAGGAGAGGGGTCAGAATTCGCAGTGACGTCCCTCTCCCTCTCCCTCTTTGAACCAGATCCCATAGGAGATTCAAAGTTTCTCCTCTTGCCAGCACTCGCCCTTCCAAGCACCCAACAAGCTCCAGCGATGGGACTCTTCAGCAAGAAAGCCGACAATTCAGACGACTCCGAGTCGCCCCCCACTTCCTCGAAGTCGACGCCCTCCCTCCTCGACCACATCGAACCCAGCGGTGCCGCCACTGCAACCAGTAAACCACCTCCCACGGGGTACGTCTCGGGTGCCCTGCACTCTGGCGAAAGCGGGCTCGGAACTCAAGGAGCTGAGACTCTCGAGGCGGTTCGGGACGGGCGAACGGAGGGCGTCGTGGGTCACGCGAGGGGCGTAGCGCCAGAGGTGGTCTTTAATGCTTCTGGGGAGAAGCCGAGGCGGCTTTCCTTCCTGAGGCGCGCGACAGCGGGGACGACGACGCCGGAGGATGAGAAGGAGCTCGAGGGGGCGGGAGCGGTTAGTGCTGTTGCGCCGAGGGGGGTTACGGAGGGAGATGTCTCTGCTGTCGAGGCGGAGAAGGAGGAGGAGGCCAAGGTGGTGGATAGGAACGGGAGGAACGTCCCGACCAGCTGGAAGGCAGGGACTCCGTCGGTCGGCGACAGCGTAACGACTTCGATCAAGGAGCGCGTACTCGAGGAGCACGATCCATCGCCCAAGACGAGCAACGAAAAGTTCCACAAGATCTTCTCCCAGGTTCCCGCGGACGACGAGCTCATCGAAGGTGTGCTGCTGCTCTCTCACGTGCCTGCTGCCGCTCGCTGAATTGACTTTGCTCGCTTGCAGACTACCGCTGCGCTCTCCAGCGCGAGATCCTCATCCAAGGCCGCCTCTACGTCTCGGAGAACCACCTTGCCTTCCGCGCCAACATCCTCGGTCCGTCCAGCCTCTCGCTCCCTCGCGCGTTCCGCCACTAACTCGCCTCGCAGGCTGGGAAACCACTACCGTTGTCCCCTGGTCCGAAGTCACCGCGATTGAGAAGGGCAAGACGGCCCTCGTCCTTCCCAACGCGATCGAGATCAGCACTCCAAACGCGAAGCACTCCTTCGCCTCGCTTCTCTCGCGCGACGCGACCTACGCCCTCCTCGTCACCGTCTGGCGCCATGCGCACCCCGAGGAAGCGCGGGACGACTCGAGGAGTGCGTTGAGTGACGAGATGAGCTACGAGGACGACACGGGGGAGAAGAAGCGCTTCAAGTTCCGTCCGCGACTGCCGGCGATCCTGAGGCGGAGGGATAGCTCGTCTTCGGCGTCGAGCGGAGGCGAGGGGTTGACCGAGGCGCAGAAGGTCGTCAAGGCGACGAGGCGGGGCCATCCCGAGACCAAGTACGAGGGGGAGGAGTATGCGAACGTCGCTGGCGAGTTTGAGCTGCCGACGAGTCCGGAGACGGCGTACGGGCTCATGTTTCGCGACGAGGAGTTTCTCAAGTCGTTCTGGGCGGAGAACCAGAAGCTCAAGGGTGAGTTTTTCTCCTTGCGATTCGGGAACGAGGCTGATGGAAAGTGAGCAGATATGAACGTCGGCGAATGGAGCAAGGAGGGCGGGAACGAGGAGCGCGAGATGACTTATATCAAGCCTCTCAACGCTGCGATGGGACCCAAGGTGCGCTTTTTCGTTCTTCGTCTTCCTGTCGAGCGAGTCTGACGCGCGAATCCGAGTAGGAGACACTCTGCGAAGTCAAGGATGAGACCGAGAAGGTCGATCCCGAGTCGTGGATCGCTGTGCGCACGACTACGCATACGCCCGTGAGTGGTTTCGAGCGAGGCGAGTGGGGAACAAATCTGATGCTGCAGGTGCAGGACGTCCCTTCTGGATCTGGGTTTTTCGTCAAGACTCGCACTGTCTTCACCTGGAGTGCGACGGGTGGAACCAAGGTCAAGATTACAACCGAAGTCGAGTGGACAAAGGTACGACGTCGCTTTCGCTACTCACTAAAGGGATTCGAGAGCTGATTCACGAGGGTGCAGGTTAACCGCATGCTCAAAGGAATCATCGAGCGAAGCTGCCTCGACGGCCAGAAGACGTACTCGAACGACGTCGAGGCCGCCGTTCGAGCTCATATCGGAGAGCACCAGGATGAGTTCATCGTCGCCGGCGCCGAGGAGGAGAAGGTCGAAGCCGCTCCCGCACCGTCCTTCCTCTCGACCCTCCTCTCGTTCCTCCCCTCCCCCATCGTCCTCCTCTCGATCCTCGTCGTCGTCCTCCTCTTCGGCAACTTCTTCACGCTCATGGCGATGAGGCAGCAAGCTCGTGCGGCGCACAAACTGAGGATTGGGAGTCCGGACGAGGTGGCGAGTGTGGTCGGGAGGGTGTTGAGCGACTTCAAGGAGGTGCACGGAGCGAGAGTGGGGCGCGAGAATGCGGAGAGAGTGAGGGTGAGGGTGAGGGAGGTTGCGGAGCTGGCTGCGAGGATGGAGATGCTGGCGAAGGAGTTGAGCGTACGAGCTGCTGGCCTTGTTTAGTTCCCGTGTATCGCGGTTTGTTTACTTTGGAATTCGATTGTACAGGTCTTTCTTTGCGTACTCTGAACGTCAACATCGTCAGAAAGTGCCAAGGCCCTCATCGCCTGTTCCATCCACGCGCGCTCCTTTCATCCTCCTCCCTCCCTCTCCCTCCGACTTCAACGCCACCGCCTGCAACCACAGCAGCATCTCAACTAACTCAAACGCCGAAGCGACAGCCGTGATGGCTCCTCTCGACGTCCCCACCATTGTCACCTCAGGCGCCTCGTCTCAGGGCAACTCGCGACCCTCGACTCCCCCAAACGCCAACACCGCGCCCGCCACTCTCCCCGTCACTCCCCCTCCCACCTTTTCCATCTCTCCTGCGGCGGAAGACCAAGTCAGCTCGCCCGCAGGCCTCTCCACGCTGTCGATCCCGGGCGGCTCTCCTAGCTCTCGCACGACTGCTCCTAGCTCCGGGGGCAGGAGTGACGCACCGCCTAGTCCCGACGGCAGCTTCGTGGCGGGCACCACCTTGGGTCTACGGGACAACAACGACGTGAGTGAGGTCGCAGCGTTTTTAGGAGGCTAGTTCGCGCGCGTCCCGGGTGTTTTTGGAACGGGTGGCGCTGCGCCTGTCAGGCCAGCAGCTGGAGGTTCGCCTAAAGGGCTTGTACTCAGCTAAACGGCGCTGAGAACGCACTCAACCATCCTCCCGACGAGGGAGCACGCGCCCTCACTGCTACGCCATCCTCGATTTGGGTACAGTGGCTTGAGTACGGAGGCAGCTGCTACGCTTCAGCAGCGATCTCGTCTGGTTTTACGAAGCGCCTTCAGTTTCCAGTCAAACTGGAACTGTTGTTCTTGCGAGAACAGCCCCCCCGCACAGGGCACCGCAGCTCCCCCTCTCCCGGAAACTGAGCTGACTTGTTGCTCTTGCAGCCCGACGCCAAGCGCGCCCAACGCGAGCTCGACACTGCACACACCCTCGGCCTCTCCTACGCTCCTTCCTCCGCCACCGCCAACTCGGACGACGGCATGTCGAGCGAGAAGGGCAAACACGTTCGTCGACCCTCCGGCGCCGTCTCCTTCACCTCTACCATCCCCGACGGCACCTCTCCCACCTCCGGCGGGGACATTGAGAAGGGCGAGACGCCTGCCGAGGAAGAGGACGCCCCCGCGCCGCGCAAGTGGCTAGGCATCTTCCCTCGCGCCCCCAAGAAGGACCTCGCTCCCGTCGTCAAGCCCGATCCCACGCCCGAGGAGATGGCGCCCTTCAGCACCGCCCTCACTCCTTCGGCGCTCTACAGCCTCTTCGACCCCAAGAGCTACACCCAGCTCGCCAGCATGGGAGGAACGACCGCGATCCTCGACGGACTCAGGACGGATCCCAAGACGGGCCTCTCGGATTCGCAGAGCGAGATCGCGCTCAGCGAGAGGGACAGGGTCTACGGCGCCAACCGCGTGCCCCAACGCCCCGGCAAATCGTTCCTGTTGCTCTGCTGGATGGCGTACCAGGACAAAGTCCTCGTGAGTCCCCTCCTCCCCCCTCCGCAGCTCCAGCTTTAACTAACTCCTCCCTCGCTCGCAGTTCATCCTCTCCATCGCCGCCGTCGTCTCCCTCGCTCTCGGTCTCTACCAGGACATCGGTACCCCGCCAGAGCAGTTCGAATCCACCCGCTGCCCTCCGACCAACCTCTGCACCGCACCTCAAGTCGACTGGGTCGAGGGAGTCGCCATCACCGTCGCCATCGCCATCGTCGTCCTCGTCGGAGCCGTCAACGACTACCAGAAGGAGCGCCAGTTCCGCAAGCTCAACGCCCAGAAGGAGGAGCGCAACGTCAAGTGCATTCGGGACGGCAACGAGCGCCTCATGAGCGTCTACGACGTCGTCGTCGGAGACATCCTCTTTGTCGAGCCGGGAGAGATCCTCCCCGTCGATGGAGTCTTCCTCCAAGGTCACAACGTTCGCTGCGACGAGAGTGGAGCGACGGGCGAGAGCGACGCGGTCAAGAAGGCGCCTTTCGAGGAGCTCAACGGCAGCGAGAAGGGCAAGACGGACTGCTTCCTCCTCAGTGGATCCAAGGTCCTCGAGGGAGTCGGAACCTACGTCGTCACTGGAGTCGGAGAGCACTCGTTCCACGGCAAGATTATGATGTGTGAGTTCCCCCGCTTCGTTCCGCGTCGTTTTCGGTGCTCCTGCTGACGGTTTGGGTGCGTACAGCGCTTCGCGGAGACACGGAGGAGACTCCCCTCCAACTCAAGCTCAACTCTCTCGCCGAACTCATCGCCAAGCTCGGTTCCGCCGCTGGTCTCATCCTCTTTTCCGCCCTCAGTACGTTCTCGCTCCCTCCGTCGTCTGAAAACGCTAACGGCGAGCTACTTTTCCAGTGATCAAGTTCTTCGTCGCGCTCGGCACCGACCCTGACAGGACGCCGAACGAGAAGGCGCAGAACTTCATCCAGATCCTCATCATCTCCGTCACCGTTGTCGTCGTCGCCGTTCCCGAGGGTGCGTTCACCTTTCCGCCCCACTGTGAACACGCAACTGACCAGCACGCCACAGGACTTCCCCTTGCCGTCACTCTCGCCCTCGCCTTCGCCACTCGCCGCATGACCAAGCAGAACCTCCTCGTTCGCGTCCTCGGCGCCTGCGAGACCATGGCCAACGCTACCGTCATTTGTACCGACAAGACCGGCACGCTCACTCAGAACAAGATGTCGGTCGTCGCTGGCGCCATCGGAGTCCACCTCAAGTTCGCCGACCGCCTCGCCGAGAACGCCGCGCGCACCAACGCCAACGACGACGTCGACGTCGACAGCAAGGTCACCCCCGAGTCCCGAAAAGGTCGCACCGACTTCTCGACCGACATGAAGGACATCAACCAGCACTTCAACCCTGCCCTTGTCAAGCTCCTCAACGACTCTATCGCGATCAACTCGACGGCGTTCGAGGGCACGGACGAGCACGGCGAGGTCGGCGGCTTCGTCGGCAGCAAGACCGAGACGGCCCTCCTCTCGTTCGCGAAGAACCTCGGCTGGAACGACTACAAGTCGACGCGCGAGGAAGCCAAAATCGTCCACATGATCCCGTTCAGTTCGGAGCGCAAGGCCATGGGAGTCGTCATCCAGCTGCCCAGCGGAGCGTACCGCCTCATGCTCAAGGGAGCTTCCGAGGTCCTCGCCAAGATCTGCAACCGTCACGTCGTCGTATCGGAGAACTACGTCGCTGGATCGAGTACCGACACGGAGACGATCGACACCACCGAATTCACCGACGAGACGCGCTCCAACATCTGTTCGTCTTGCCCTCGTTCTTCCTTGCGATACCTTTGCTGACGCTGTACCTCCGCAGCTCGCACCATCATTTTCTACGCCAACCAGTCCCTCCGTACCATTGCCCTTTGCTCCCGCGACCTCCCTCGCTGGCCGCCGCTTGGAGCTCAGCTCGACGACTCTGGAAACGCCGAATGGGCCGACCTCGCGCGAGACCTCACCCTCGTCGCCGTCACCGCTATCGAGGACCCTCTTCGCGAGGGAGTCACGCAGGCCGTCGCTACTTGCCAGTCGGCTGGTGTCAGCGTCAAGATGTGCACTGGGTGAGTTTCCAAGCTTCCTCTCCGCTTCTGGCGATCGGCTTGCTAAACTGCCTCGCTTCCGCGCAGAGACAACGTCCTTACCGCCCGCTCCATCGCCACTCAGTGTGGCATCTTCACCCCCGGAGGAGTCATCATGGAGGGCCCCGTCTTCCGCAAGCTCACCATCGCCGAACGCCACGAGATCGTCCCCCGTCTCCAGGTCCTCGCTCGCTCCTCCCCCGAGGACAAGAAGATTCTCGTCGAGCACCTTAAGAGCATGGGCGAGGTCGTCGGTGTGACTGGTGATGGAACGAACGACGGGCCTGCGCTCAAGACGGCCAACGTTGGTTTCTCGTGCGTCCTTTGTTCGCTCTCCGGGGTGTTTGCGCGCGTGCTGACGACTCTTGCGACGCAGGATGGGTATCGCTGGTACCGAGGTCGCCAAGGAGGCTTCCGATATCATCCTCATGGACGACAACTTCAGCAGTATCGTCTCGGCCATCATGTGGGGTCGTTGCGTCAACGACTCCGTCAAGAAGTTCCTCCAGTTCCAGATCTCGGTCGTATGCCTTCCCCCTCGGGCGTTTGTTTCCGAGCGTCGCTGATCCCCGCTTTGCGCAGAACATTACTGCCGTCGTCATCACGTTCATCTCTGCTGTCGCCTCAGACGACGAGTCTTCGGTCCTTACTGCCGTCCAGCTCCTCTGGGTCAACCTCATCATGGAGCAAGCTCATCGCTGCCGAACCCTGCCGACGCTGGAACTAACTCGCTTTCCTGCAGCACCTTCGCCGCTCTCGCCCTCGCCACCGATCCCGCCACTCCCGAGTCGCTCAAGCGCAAGCCGGATCGCAAGACTGCACCCCTCATCAGCGTCCAGATGTGGATGATGATCTTCGGTCAAGCCGTCTACCAGATTGTCGTCGCTCTCACCCTCCACTTTGCCGGCCACGCAATCTTCAACTTCAACTCGACCGACAACGCGATCAAGATTGACCAGGACAACGAGCTTAGCACGCTCGTGTTCAACACGTTCGTGTTCAGCCAGATCTGTGCGTTCGCGTCTCGTTCTCCTGCCGAGGCACAACCGCTGACGCCTCTTCGCAGTCAACATGTTCAACGCTCGTCGTCTCGACAAGGGAATGAACGTCTTTGTTGGCGTGTTCAAGAACGTGTACTTCTTGGTCATCTTTGCCATCAGTACGTCCCACCGAGTTCCTTGCCCTCGACGTCGCTAACTCGCCGTGATCTTGCAGTGGTCGGAGGTCAGGCCCTCATCGTCTCGTTCGGTGGCGCCGCTTTCCAGGTCGTCAAGATCAGCGGTCGCGACTGGCTCATCAGCATCATCCTCGGCGCACTGGCTCTTCCCCTCGCCATGCTCATTCGCCTGCTACCCACCGCGCCCTTCGAGAGGTTCATGATCCGCTTCAGGCTCTACCCCGACCCCAACGCTCCTCTTCCTACCGTCAATCCCGCCGCCGAGGAGAGGCAGTGGAACGAAGGTTCGTTCGCAGTGTATGCTCGCTTGCCGAGCTGAGACTGACGTTGTTTCTTCGACAGGCATCACCAAGGTCGTCGACAACCTCAACCTCTACGCCCAGATCCGCGGTGGTCGCCTTCGCAGCTCGAGCATCGTCCGCAAGTCGAGGTCCAAGCAGATGGCCGAGCACGACATCCACCCCAGCGCCCTCAGTTCGTCGCC
This sequence comes from Glaciozyma martinii, assembly GCA_025758715.1. Lineage (NCBI taxonomy): Eukaryota > Fungi > Basidiomycota > Microbotryomycetes > Kriegeriales > Camptobasidiaceae > Glaciozyma > Glaciozyma martinii. Next base: position 776 of record JANGFH010000815.1, on the reverse strand, counting down.
CGAGTCCTCCTCTTTGGGGTCATCAACTAACCTCGGTTCTTCCGCAGTGGCGATGGTTCCCTCGCTCATCATGGGATCGATTGGAGCCGGCTGGAAGCCCTCGACGGGCACGCTCTCCGACCCCGCCGCCGATGACCCTTCACGCTCGTCGGCGCAGCTCTGGGCGGGCAACGTTCAAGTCCACCCCGAGACCGATGTGCGTTCAAGCTTCTCTCTCTCTCTCTCGCTCGTTGCTGACTGGCTTGTTCCTCTCGCAGAAAAACGACGCCCTCATGCAGCGCTTCAACGGGACAGCGGGACACTCGCGAAAGCCGTCGGGCGCCACTTCGCTCGCTCCTCCCTCCGCAGACCGATAGATCCCCACCCTCATTTCTCCACCTTTGTCACCCACTACCGCACCTTCAGTAGCATTACGCACGGCTGCTTGTACCACTTGGATATGCCCTTCTTTCCGCGTAATCAACCCTACCGAAAACGATACTGCGGGCCTGAGAGCGGCTCTCTTCAGCAGGCGCGGGCCCTCGCCTTCGTTGGGACTTGGACAAGCTCTCACTGTTGTTTCCAAGCTCATCGTGGGCACCAAGGACACTTTGAAGCGGATCGAGGACGGTACAAGCGCAGGACGGCGAGCGGAGGAGCTCGTTTCTCGAGTCGGTTCTCTCCCTCTGCCGGCTCTGCCCACGACGCTGCGTTTGAATGCTTGCTATCGACGCTCTGCTCCACGCCGTACGCTCAGCCACCACGACCACCCACCAGCTCCAGCCCCAGCTCCAGCT
>JANGFH010000814.1:0-10424 GCA_025758715.1 Glaciozyma martinii | reverse complement strand
CACCTTCTGGCGGGCGGGGGGGCGGGGGGCGGGCTGGGAGGGAGGTGGTGGCGTTCGCAGGGGTTCGCTGGGAGGGGAGGGGGGGACTGGGGGGGGGGGAGGGGAAGGGGTGTGGGGGGATGGGGGTCGATTGGGAGGCGAGCGAGTTGGAGTAGGGCGAGTTGCGGGAGGAGATGGAACGAGAGCGGGAGAGGCGGCGGGGGCGGCGAGTGGAGTCTTTGGAGAGGCGAGTTAGAAGGGTGTGGGAGGGGGAGTCGGAGGTGGGACCCGAGGAGCGTCTGTGTGGAGAGAGAAAGTCGTCAGTAGCCGTTTCCTAGACCGAAACCACAATCCAAGCAGCATAAAAGGGTGCCATAAGGGCGAGCGAAAGGACTCGAGAAAGTCGAAAAGGGGGCGAACCTAGTAGTCTGACCTCAACTGTCGTGCACTCGAGTTGTCGGGTCGCAGCGCGCTCCGATCCTGCTCAAACGACTGTCCCTCGACGCTGTGACTTGGCGTAGCGACTCCTTCGCGGTAGGATCCCATGGCCGAGGGCGCACGCTCGACGCCTGGTCTTGACGTCGTCATGTCGGAGAGAGGCTGGTCCTCGAGCCCGATCGCCTTGGGGTGCAAGGGGACAGGAGAGTTACCCGCTGGTGGGGACGTGTTGTCGAGAACAAACCAGGAAGCGCGCCCTTGCTTCGTCTGCGAGAGGGGAAGCGTGAGTTGTGCACCGACGCGGAAGCAGAGGGGAGAACGCACAAAGTCGTAAGACAGGAAGCTGCAGCGAGCGAGGTCGTCAGCGTCAGCATCGCGAGCCTTTGTAGAAGAAAGATCGCACGCACTTTTGCTCCATCACGCGGTAGTCTGCAGACAGCTCCGAGATGTCGATGTTCGGATTCCGCTTCTTGGCCTTGAGTGGGTTGTCCTCGAGCAGCAGCTCCTCGAGCTCGTGCGTCGCATCAAAGTTGGCCTTCTTCGACTGCAAAAAAGAGGGGCGACATCAGCTCAGTTCGACCGCAGCAGCGCGGGAGGTGGAGAACGCACGTCAGGCTCGAACGGTGGCGGCACCTCCTTGCCCTCGATCCTCTCCCAGTCGTAGTCCTTGAACCAGGCGTGCTCCTTGAACGCCTCGATCCCTCCCATGTTCTTGCATCCTAACCGCCGCTTCGTATCCCTCTGCAGCAACTAGCGACCCACAGCGCATCAGCTCAAGCTCCGCCACCGAAGCAGCGAGAAAACGCACTCCTCGAACGCAATCCAGCCCATCAGCACTGACGACGTCCTCCGCGTTGTCGGGGAACTTGAGCGACTCTTTGAGAATCGCCTGCGTGAGGGACGAGTTCGTCTTGCCGCGGAAAGGCCGCTTGCCGAAGAGCAGCTCGTACGCAACGACGCCGAGAGACCACCAGTCGACCGTGTCAAAGTAGCCGCGCTTGGCGAGGACTTCGGGAGCTGTAGAAGAGCTGTTAGTGAAGGCGCAGGCGGAAAGGGAGGGCAGCGCACCCATGTAGGCCATCGACCCAGCGACGCTGGTGAGAGCTCTCCGTTCGGTAAAGTGCACAGCGATGTTGAAGTCGGTAAGATGAGCGTGACCTCGTTCGTCAAGCAGGATGTTGTCCGGCTTGAGATCCCTGTCCACCACGAATCCCATCAGCTCCCACTCCTCCAACGCTCGTACCTCCGCCCTCGTCAGAATTCCCCCACTCACCGATGAACGATCCCTCGAGCGTGCAAGTCCTGCAGCGCCAACGCCATCTCCGCCACGTAGAACTTGACGACGTCCTCCTTCAATGCACCCAACCGGTCAAGGTGGAAGCGCAGGTCCCCTCCGAGCATGAGGTCGAGTACCATGAAGAGATTCTCATCGTCCTGGAACGCGAAGCGGAGGTTGCAGACGAAGGGGGAGTCGATTTCTTCCAGCAGTCGTCGTTCTTGGATGATCTACGAGGGAGCGCAGGGAGAGAGAGAGAGAGAGTCAGCTCCGGTTCGACCAACGATCCCCCACTGCGCAACGCGGGGAGAACGTGGCGGGCGACGCACGTTGTTGACGGCCCGCTGTTTTGATATCCGAGCCTTGTTGATGTACTTGAGCGCGTAGAGGGCCTTTGTCTGCTTGTGCTGAACTACTCGGACCTGCGCCACGAGCGGGACTTGTGAGCTGAGCTCCCCTCGGATGTGCCAGCCCCCGTTCGTCCACCGAGGAAGAGCACTCACCTTGCCGAACGCTCCCTTCCCAACCGACCTGAGCAAGTAGAAGTGATAGAGATCCACTGAGCCGTCAAAGTCGATCTCCTACGCGAGCGCAAAGTGAAAGGAGTGAGTGAGACTGCCTCTCAGCGCGGCCGAGATCAGGACAGAGCTCACCTCTGGCCTGCAACACAGTGCTCCCATCGCTAAGGTCAATATAGGGAACCGCTAGAGCTCCTCCCTGAGTTGGGAGAGGGGCTGAGGAGGTGGAAGCGTGAAAAGGCGGCACGAGTGTAGCGGGCCTGAGCTGAGATGGGCGGGCGAGGCGGCTGAGTGGAGGCAAGGCGCTCAGAGGAGGAGCTGGTCCTATCCTGGGTTGGAGAGAGGCGTAGGAGGTCGCGGAGAGGAGAGTCGTCGTAGGCCGGAGGAAGGGGGAAGTGCGGCTGAGGTGGAGAGCTGGTGAGCCGGGTCGACAGCTGAGGGGTAGATCTGCGGGCGTGCTGGCGCTGAGAGGAGGCGCTATCAAGTCGTCGCTGTTCTGACAGGTCCTGGTAACTCTGTGACCGGGAGGAGGGTTGGGGAGAGCTCAGAGCTCGAGGCCCTCTTCGAGCGGGCGAGGTCTCGACTTACGAATTGCAACTTGGGCTAAAATCGTCTTTTCCTCTCGACGTGCACCTTGTCCTTAATTCACGTTCAGGAAGGAGAAAAGAGTACTAGTAAAGCAACGACAGGACAGAGAAAGCCGCCAACGATTTACAAGCGCACAACACCCCGCGAACCTTCCTGCTCTAACGCAACCCCAGCTCCTCCTCTAACGCCTCTCCCTGACGAGAACGACCAGCGCCACAAACGACGCCACCGTAAACGTCACAAACAGCCCCACGAGCAACGCGACATCCGGGAACCAGAACGCCTGCGTTCAAATCGGCAATCAGCTTACGGTCTCGCGCAGACAACCCCGAGAAGAGTGAACTCACGCTGGCGCGGAAACCAAACATGGAGAGAATCGTCGCGGCGGGGACTTCGATGTCGACGCCGTAGCGGTGATCCTTGAGCGAGAGGTACCGCACCTCGTTCACCAGTAGCGCCTCGAAGGCGGCGTGGAAGAAGGAGGCCGTCTCGAGCCACTGGAGGTACCAGGGCAGCTTGTCGCGGTTGATGAGAAGTCCTGCAAAGAGGAGACTGCGCGGCAACGAGTCAAAAGACGAAAAACAAGGTGGAGGAAGGGAGGACGCACTTGAAGAGCATGACGAGACTGCCGACGAGGTTCGCCACTCCGGCGTTCTTGATGAGGACGCTGAGGAGGAGGACGACGCTCGACGCCGTCAAGTTGAAGAGGACGAGGACGAAGATGAACCTCCAGAACGAATCGACCGTCGGGACCAGTCCCACGGGTCCGTAGATGATGGCGCCGAGGACGAAGGGGGGGATGACGCGGAGGGGGACGATGTCGAAGAGGAGTTTGGCGGCAAAGTAGGTGATCGGGGAATAGTACCCGTTTGCGCGCTCGCGGGTAAAGAGCAGCCGCTCAGAGGCAAAGGCGTTGAGGGTCGTAAGGCAACCGAACCCAAAGACGGCGAGGATGAAGAAGAACAGCCCGAGGCGGTTCTGGAATCCTGGGATGTCGTTGCTGCGATGGAAGAGAATCAGCTTCGAGTCCCAAAGTACTCCTCGCGAGAACGCACGTCAACCCTCGGAAGAGGAAGCCGCAGATGCCTGTCGAAGAACGCAAATCAGCTCGAATCCTCGCCCTGGCCAAAGCGAACCCAACTCACAAGCCACAAGGACGGAAACCACGTAATGCGAGAGCATCAACATGGGGTTCCGATACAAGTTCTTGAACGACCTCCCGCTCAGAATCGTGAACTGAGTCCACCACCCAGCGCGCTTGTACGCCCTAAGCACGACCTTCTCCCCCTCGGCATGCCCATCCTCCCTCGCCTCGCTCCTCGCCACCTCAATCTCCTCCTTGGTCTCCTTGGCCGTCGTCGACCCCTCGTACGCCTCGACGAGCTTCGCAAGCCTTTCGGAAAGCCCAGGCGAGACGGGCGAGTTCCGTCCCGAACTGAAGAGACGCTTCGCAGCGGAGAGGGTGCTGCCGTTCCCGTTTGCGGTACTGGGGCGAGTCTCGAGCTCGGTTTCGTCGCCGGTCGAGGAAGGGGTGACGATGGCGCGAGCGCGGCGGACGCCTAGTTCGGGGTCGGAGACGTCGCCCTCGAGCTGGATTAGGGCTGCTTCTGCCTCGAGGGTGATCGAGGGAGAGTCGTTCTGCATCGTAAGGTCGACTGCTTCTTCGTTAGTGATTGCTGCGAAGAGCAAGGAACGAAAGAAGACGCACTGAGGTAGTCGGCAATGTTGAATCCAGGAGGGCATGCCCAACCGATGTTGGAGAAGTACGTCTGGCAGGCGTCGGCCTTGCCCGAGTAGACCATCCGCCCGCTGGCGAGGAGTAGGACCTTGTCGAAGAGGGCGACGATGTTGGAGCGAGGTTGGTGGATCGTGAAGACGACGGTGCGCTTGTAGGTCCTTGCGAGCTGGACGAGGGATTCGACGACGTTGATGGCGTTGTAGGAATCGAGACCTGCGTGCAAGCCTTAGCTACGCCTTTGGAAAGCAGATAGAAAGGACTCACCAGAGGTAGGCTCATCGAGGAAGAGGATCGACGGGCTCGTAACCAGCTCGCAGGCAATCGACACCCTCCTCTTCTCTCCCCCAGAGATCCCCCTCTGCCCCGACTCTCCCACTCTCGAATCCCTAATCCCCAAGATCCCCAACTCCTGCATCGTCTCCAAAACCCTCGTCTTCTTCTCCGCCATCCCCATCTCCCTCGGCAACCTCAGAAGCGCCGAGTACAAGACCGTCTCGTACACGGTCAACGTCCCCATGAGCGTGTCCTCCTGATCGACGAACCCGACTACGCGGCGGTACTCGCTCTCGCTGACCTTCTTCCCGTTCACGAGGATCTCCCCCTCGACCGCACCGCGCTTCGCCTTGCGCGCCAACAGGTCGAGCAGCGTCGACTTGCCCGCTCCACTCGCTCCGAGAACAGCCATGATTTCTCCCGGCTGGACTGAGCCCGTGATGGCGTCAAGGACGCGTAGACCCGAGGGGAGAGTGTAGGAGAGGTCGGAGAATTGGAGGGCGGCGGGGATGTGCGAGTCGAGGAGGGACTTGGAAGCGTCGTCTGGGAGCTGGATCCGCCCACCGAGGAAGGAGTAGGAGGTCGAGGAGGCGCGGCCGAGGTACCAGAACACTGCGGAGAGGTTAGTGAGGTTCGTTTGGGACTCGAGTTGAGGGAACGCACTGAAGAGACCTAGGAGGAGAACGGCAGCGACGATGGCGATGCTGATGATAACCCACCATCGATCGTTGGGCTTGGGAGGTCGCTTTAGAGCTCTGAAGTCAGCGACGTTCGTCAACGCAGACAGGGAGAACGCACGACGAAGCCGGGAACCTCGGAGCTGTGCATGCACTCTCCGCTTGCGCACGAAAGCGTGATGTAGCTGTCGCCAAAGATGTCGTTGATGAGCTGGTTCATCGCGGGTTCCTCAAACTTGCTGCCTTCGCCCGTTCGCGAGCTGAACTTGGCCGGTCCAGCGATCTCCTCGGTGAGGAAGTCAGAGATGTCTGGTCTCGCCTCGTTAGCTGAGTTCCTCCGAATCGAAATAGCTGCAACGCACCAACACTCCCATCCTCGCCGCAAAGCATCTTGCCTGGAATGCAGGCGCACTCCATCTTGTCGCAGTTGTACTCGGTGTAGTTGCTATCGTATCCAATGTCGAGCGTCGCGGTGCAGTTTGAGAGACCGCAGTAGAAGGACTCGACTCTTCCGATCCAGAACTGGAAGCCGCAGGTGGAGGAGGGAATGTCGCAGGTGAAGGTGACTTGCGGAGGTCGGTCGGGAAGCATGTCGAGGATCTTGCGGTCTGCGAACGGGCTCAGTTCCTGCCGCAAAGGATCCAGCAATGCACGTACTGGTGACATCGCACATCTGGAACATCTCGTTGATGCCAAAGCCCTCCTTGTAGCAGACGGCATCCGAGTCGTCCGAATCGCCCTCCTTGCCTCCCTTGAGGGACGAAGCAGGATCGCGGAGAACCAAGCCCTCGCACGCCTTGTTCGTCTCGCACACTGCGCTCAGTGAATCATCAGCTCCAACGATCCAACCGAAAGAGGAAGGAGCTCGCACCATTGCAGTTCAGGCCGCTCCAGCCTTCATCGCACTCGCAGCTGTTCCCCTCTCGAGGGAACCGGTCGTTTCCATCCGCCAATGATCCACAGACTGGTCATCCTAGACCATCAGCTCCTGTCCCCTTTCAGCCAACACAGCAGCACGCACGTGGCTTGGAGCAGTCCTCCCCTCCGAACCCAGACTGGCAGACGCACTGCCCATTATAGTCGTTACAAGCCCCTGCCCGCACCGCATTAGCTCCTATCCACCCCGATCCGCTTCGTACGACGCACCAGTGTTGAGGCAAGTGAAGGCGGGCAAGACGCAGTTGAACGGGTTGCAAGGCGGGCATTCAGCGGGGGGCGGGAACAGCGTCGAGGGTGCTAGAGATGGGGTCGCGCGGGAGAGGGAGATGGAGGCGTTGGGAAAGGGGGAGAGGGACTCGGCGAGGAGGGAGGGAGGAGTCCTGGCGGTTGAGATGGGGGAGAGGAGGGAGAGGGCGATGATGACGGTGGGGAGGAGAGATCGTTGAGGGCTGCGTCGAACTGAGTGGGAGCGTGTTGCTGAGCTGATTGCTGAGCTGCTTGCCATCGTTGTGATGAACTCGATCCCAATCGAGGGGACGAGGAGGGAAGAGAGCAAGAAGTGGGGTACCTCTCGCCCCGCCTCGACGTCCTCCGCAGCCGCTCCTCGCTACTCTCTCTCTCTCTCTCTCGATCCATTCGACGCCAAGTTGGATGCAACTGCTTCGCTTTTCGTCACTAAACAACAATGGGTTCCTGCTTCACTGACTGATAAAGAAAAACGACCACGGGGAGGGGGAGGGAGATGAACAAGGTCGGAGGAGGAGGAGGGGAAGTCTAATCTATGCACAGCGGTATGCACAGCGGGGAAGGGGGTACGAAAAGAGGGGGAACAAGAAGAAGAAGAAGAGGTGTGTACTAAAAGGGGAAAACTGCAACTGAACAAACTCAAGCTCCCGTCGCCGCTCGTCGCCGCCTAAACGCCATGAAGATCTCGGTCCCCTCGTCCTCCTCCTCCTCGTCCGTAACGCTACTCCACCTCCTCAACGACGCCGGCTGCTGCCCTCCCTCGACTCCAGCTCTGATAGACCCGTCCCTCGCCGTCTTCCGACTCGGCGAATCCGAATACTGCCTAACGAGCGGTGGTGGCGTCGCTGAGGGATCCAAGTCGATCCCATGGACGAGAGCAACGTGCGCCGAAGCTCGGGGCGTCGCGTCGTCGAGCTTGAACGTAGGAGGCGTCTTGTCGGGGTCCCGATCCCCCTCGTGCACCTCGTAGTCGTCCACGTCCCGCACGCCGACGCCAAAGTTGGTGAAGCCCGACTGCCACCCTGAGATCCCGTCCGCTTGACCAAGGGGAGGACTCTCAAAGTCGTCCTCGCCCTCGTCGCCACTCGAGTACTCGAAATCGCTCGTATCGAAATCGTCGACGTCGGCAACCTCGCCCTGGATCGTCGGCAGGCTCGCCCGACGCGAGTTGTACTCGAGCGGTTCGTCCGCAAACGTCGCGTGCCGGTCGTCGTGTCGCTCGTCGACGGGAGAGGGTTCGACGATGGAGGCGATGCTGTCGTCGTCCGAGCCCGTGGCGCCCTTGCCCTCTGCGGGCTTGGGAGTCCTCGCTCGACCTCCGAGTCGCGAGAGCATCTTGCTGAGCGTTCTTCGACCCGTAGATTCGGTGTCGGAACTCGGCCAGGCGGGGGAGGTGGTGCGAACGGAGGGGGAAGGAGAGGCGGACGCGTTCGAGCGAGAGGTGGCTGGGTCCGAGTTCTTGCGCGTAGGGAAGAGGTGCTGAGGGATCGTGGGCCTGCCGTTCCCGATTGACGACGCCGAGACGGACCTCGAAAGCTCTCGTCCCTCCTGGCTCTGAGTCGACCTCTTCGCCCCCGTCTGCGGCACGCGCGCACCCCAACCTCCCCTCCCTCCTCCCGACGCCGGGCTCGACGTCCTCGAAACCGATCCCTCGTACGCCGAGATGACTTTGCGCATGTCGTGCCCAAACTCGCTCGAGTTCTTGCCCCTCGACCCCGAGGCGCCGTCCGAGGGATGTCGACTAGGCGGCTCGCTCGTCCCGTCGACGTAGCTCTGACTCGTCGAGCTGGCGCTCTTGCTCCTCGACCTCGGACTCCCGCCGACTCCAGCTTGTCGTCGACTTCCCTTCATGCGCGAGAAGGCAGGGAACCGAACGAGGGCGGCGTTGAGGGCTCGACGAATGCCGAGACGGTTCCGGATCCGGGGGAGGGCGTCGACGGCTCCGCGCTCCTGCGTGGCGTGCTCGACGTCTTCGTCCGTGATTCGTACGGCGGCGCTCTGAGCGGGGTCGGTATCGCAGAGCCACGACTCGGGCGACGAGAGGTTGCGAAGCACCCAAGGATGTTTCTGCCCCCACCACGAAACCATCAGCTTCCCTCCCTCCCGCTTGCCCGAGAACCAAACGCACCTTGACTTCCGCCAACCCAATCCTCTTGAGCGGATCCTTCTCCAATAACTTGCTCAACAGATCCACCACCTCCCTCCCCTCAACTCCATCTCCACACCCCTCCCACCCTCTTCCGACTCCCGTCCAAGCTCCCTCCCTCCCCATCCTCTCAGGCACCCTCACTCCCTCCCTCACAATAACATTGTACAACTCGTACTCGGTCCTCGCCATGAACGGCGTGTCCCCAAACAAGAGGCAAAAGAGCGTGACCCCGAGCGCCCAGACATCGATCCCTTTGCCAATGATGGGTCGAGGACGAGGTTTCGAGGCGTCGAGTGCGGGGAGAGGAGGGGAGATGATGACGGAGGAGAGGGTGAGGCCGTTCGGGGTCGTAGGGGTCGATCCGTTCGGAGTCGAAGCGGTCGAAGGGGAGGCGAACCCGCGAGCCCCAGTCGAAAAGTAGCTCTCGAGGTCGTCGTCGTGCGGCTGGGGAGTCGGGGTCGAGAATTCGGCGGGGTGGCAGAGCTCGGGCGCGAAGAAGGCGGGGCTGCCGGCCGTCTTTCGAAGGGCTTTGTCGTCCTCGCCGTCGGTTCCGCCGGGGGAGGCGCGGAGGAGAGCGTCCGAGACGTGCGAGACGCCAAAGTCGGAGATCTTGACCGTGCTGTGGTCCTCGGTCCAGAGGAGGTTGGCGGGTTTGATGTCGCGGTGGATGATGCCTTGGTAGTGGACTGCAAAGCAGCGTCAGATCTGCGCCTGGGAGCAAGCTGGAGGAACGCACGGTATTCGAGACCGAGAACGACGTCGCGGAAAGTCCGACGCGCCTCGTCGACAGTCATCGTCGGTCGCTTGAGCTCGTCTTGCCAGACGATCTGACCTCCCGCCATAAACTCGAGGACTGCAGCAACGCATCAGCTTCCCCCACCACCGAGAGCAAGGGAGAAGAACGCACCCATAAAGACCTTCTTGCTCTTGACATCGTCAATGACCTCCTTGAGCCGCACGACGTTCTTGTGGTCGAGACGCTTCATGATGGCGACCTCACGCTTGACCTTGTCGTCCGCTCCAATCCCCGTACTGATCCCACCCGCCTTCCTCCCCTTGGCAGCCTTGAGGCTCTTGCCCCTCCCAACCCCCTCGCGCGCAACGCTCTTGATCGCACAATACTTGACGTCCCCCGTCTCCACCTCCTCCTCCCACTGACTCGTCACCTCCTTCCCTCGCCGCTTCTCCTCACGCTCTTCCTCCTCCTCCTCGTCCGTCTCTCGCAGCGTCGGCTCGGCACACAGCCAGACTTTGCCGTGACTCCCTTGCCCGATCGTCTTGAGCCGAACGTACTGGTTCACCATCCGTCGCCCTTGAGAATCGATGCTCGAACTGAGCGTCAGAGTCGTTTTGGGTTCCGAGGCGGAGGAGAGAGGGGCTGAAGGGAGGGGAGGAGAACCGCCTGCTGCGCCTGGGGGTTGGAGGCGGAAAGGTGCTGGAGGGGAGGAGCGGCGGGATCGGAGGGAGGACGAGTTGGAGGGGTTGTGGGAGAGGGAAGACGAGTGGAGAGGGCGGGTGGGGTTGAGGATGGGCGGTGGTGGGGCTGGAGGAGAAGAGGAGGGGAGGGACGAGGGAGAGGAGGGGGGAGGGGCTGAAGGAGGTA
>JANGFH010000807.1:0-12054 GCA_025758715.1 Glaciozyma martinii | reverse complement strand
CTCCCCCTCCTCTCCCTCCACCTCTCCAGCCCCCTGGCGTTCCGGTTCCGTCCTCCCCTCCTCCTCCGATCCCACTCTCCTCCAAACTACCCTCCTCAGCGCCGATTACTCGCTTGACGGTCCCGCACCAGGCTTCACGCAGCGCGCGACGATCGATGTAGGCAGTGGGGAGTGGACGGTGTTGACGGGGATGGTCAAGGATGAGAAGAGTCAGGACGAGGTGCCGGCAGCGGAGGTATGGGTGCATGCGAGAGGGGGTGGGTGGAGGAAGGTCGAATGTAGAGGGGAGGTTCCGGAGGGGAGGTTTGGGGGACAGGTGAGTGCTCGTGAGTTGGGAGAGGAGAAGGAGCTGATGGTGGGCAGGTCGTTTATGATCCGTTGCGGGGCGAGCATTACATGTTTGGGGGCAACCCGCAGGATCCGCAGGATTTGAAGAGGAGGATGAAAGACTTTTGGAGACTGAGGATCATCAAGTGAGTCTCGCTCGATTGCGTTTGGAAAGCGAAGGAGAGAGTCGCTGATCGTTCGTCGTGCAGACCTTCGCCGGAAGAAGCCTTGCGGCAGGCCAAGTTCCTGGTTCGGAAGCAGAAGTGGGTTCTCCTTTCTCTAGCTTTCTTCCTCCCCTAACGCCTTTTCCGCAGATTCACCGAGATGTGCCAGACGCAACCGACCGTCACGGCCCTCAGCTACCTCCAAACGACCCTCGCCGAAGTCGTCGACCACACGGACGAAGCCGAAGCCTCCGCCTTCCGCTCCTGCATGGCCTCCCTCCTCGCCGCTCCTTCTTCCCAGAACTACGAGGACCGAATGGACGACAGCGACCCGCTCGACGGCGACGACCCCATGGTCGCTTCCATGTCGTCGGGCGACTTTTCGGCCATGGCGGAGAGTCAGCGGTTGGCGCAGAGCTTGTCATCAGTGCTGGATCCCGAGCTGTATCGGCAGAGGCACGCGCTGTTTGAGCAGCTGCTCGAGTTCTTCCCAGACGAGGAACGGCAGCCAAAAGAGGATTTGCGGGATTTGGTGCGGCGGAACGAGGGGCGGAGTCGGAGTCGATACGACTGATGAATGCAGTTGTTCACCCTCCGTGGCAGCTTGGAATTGAGCGAGATGGGATACGCGCGCGACGAAAAAGACAGAAGTGGAGGCTGGCGGGCGAGCAGGCGGGGAGGTTCGATCACTCGCTTACGGCGCACGCTGACCCAGCCTCGCTCCGGAGCAGGAGATTCTTCTCCTTTACCCTCCTCCAGCGCGTAAGGAACGCGACACCAAGCACGCCGAGAAACAGCAGCAAGGATCTCAACCAGTCGAAGCCGCCAAACGAACTCTCTCCCCACCTCGGACTCGACTCGAGAGCATCTCCGAACAGCGCTACCTCACTGGTTCCCTCGCCCCTCCCTCCCGTCGCCCTTCCTGCGCCGTTATATCTATCCAGCAACGCAAATCCATTCCACACCCAACTCCACACCTCCTCGTCGCCCTCGCAACTCACGCAAAGCACGCCATCGCCTCGACCCGCGTCCGGCTCCCCTCCTCAGCAACTTTCCACCTCTCTAGTCCAGCCCACCCGCCGAAGGAATGGGACTCCTCGCGCTAGGCACGCCGATGCCTTGGTCCGAGGCGAAGCAGCACGCCGATTACGTTCGCGAGCACGGGATCGAGCAGTTCTTGAAGATTTGGCATCGCCTGAAGGATCGGACCGGGGACGTCTTGCTGTGGGGTGATGAGGTGCGTTTGGCGGTCTTGGCTTGGTCAGGAACGTACTGGGGAGGATCCGGGCTGACGGACAGCTGTTTGGAGGTTCAACTGGAGTGCATGCAGCTTCAAGTGGGGAACGCAAGCTGATCCCAGCTTTACTCTCAATGACAGGTCGAGTACATGGTCATCTCCTACGATGACGAAGGCAAGAACGCTCGCCTATCGCTCCGCCAAACGGAGATCCTCGAGGCTTTGGAGGAGGACGCGATCCAGCGAGCCAAGGACATGCCGGGACGAGAGTGCGTTCGCTCTTGCTGGCTGCTGGAAAGAAGCTGATGCCTGTTACGCGGCTCGCAGGGCCTGCATCCCCGTCTTTCACCCTGAATACGGACGCTACATGCTGGAGAGCACTCCTGGAGCACCGTACGGAGCTACTCTCGAGGACCTCCTCAGCGTGGAGGGCAACATGAAGTTCCGGTGCGCGCGCTCCCTCTTCCCCACTTCTTTGGAATGCTAACAAGGCGTTGCGCGCAGACGACGGCTCGCCAAGTCCCGCATGCACGACAACGAAGTCCCCCTCACCCTCACTTCGTTCCCTCGCCTCGGAGCTCCTGGCGTCTTCACCGATCCTTACTACCCTCCAGGCGGAGAGGTCGCACGCAGTCTCTTCCTCCCCGACGAAGTGACGAACCCGCACGTCCGATTCCCGTGCGTCCCTGTCTCGCTCGCAAGACTGGAAGCAGGAGCTGATGAGCTTGAACGTAGTACTCTCACTGCCAACATTCGGAGACGGCGAGGATCTAAGGTGGCGATGAACATGCCCATCTTCTTTGACGACAAGACGCCAAAGCCCTTCATCGACCCCAACGTTCCTATGAACCGCGACCTCTGGCCCGAGGATGCCAGTGCGTCCTCCTACGCTCCCTCGCTCGCACTCCTTCTAATCCTGCTCTGTGATTAGACGCTCGGGAGGGTGCTGCGCTCCCCAACCACATCTACATGGACGCGATGGGGTTCGGGATGGGCTGCTGCTGTCTGCAGATCACGTTCCAGGCGTGCAGCATCAACGAGGCAAGGAGGATGTACGACGCGTTCGTTCCTGTGGGACCTATCATGGTGCGTTTTTTGCCTCACCGGGGCGTCTGCAGGAGCGGAGTTGACCAACTTCTTAAAAGCTCGCTCTTACGGCTGCCGCGCCCATTTTCCGTGGGCTGCTGGCGGACGTGGATTGTCGGTGGGACGTTATTGCTGGCAGTGTGGACGATCGGACGCCTGAAGAGCGAGGCGCGGCGGTGAGTTGATGTTTCTGCGTTTTTGCGAAGCAGTTGCTGATTTCCTGCTCCAGCCGCTGCAGAACGACCGGTTCCAGATTCCCAAGTCTCGCTACGACAGCGTAGACGGCTACATCTACAACGATCCCACGAACCGGCCCGAGTACAACGACAACAAGATGCCGTTCGACGAGGGGATCCAGCAGCGGCTCATGGACGATGGCGTCGACGAGCTCCTCGCCAAGCACTTTGCGCACCTCTTCATTCGGGACCCGATTGTGGTCTTTGAGGAGACGCTCACGCAGGACGACGAGACGAGTTCGGATCACTTTGAGGTCCGCTCTCCTTCGCGAGCATTCCTGGTGGATGGAGAGCTGACTCGCTTCTCGCGCGCAGAACATCCAATCGACCAACTGGCAGACTGTGCGCTTCAAGCCTCCGCCACCTGGATCCCCGATCGGCTGGCGCGTCGAGTTCCGGTCGATGGAGGTCCAGCTCACCGACTACGAGAACGCCGCACACGCCGTCTTCATCGTCCTCCTCACGCGCGCAATTATGAACCTCGGGCTCAACTTCTACCTTCCCATTTCCAAGGTTCGTCCCCTCGCTCTCGTCACGAAGCCAAAACCGCTCACCACGCTCTTCCGCAGGTCGATGAGAACATGCACCGCGCTCACCGACGCGACGCCGTCCACACGCAAAAGTTCTTTTTCCGCAAGGACCTCTACTCCCCCAAGCCCGGCCACGGCTGCGACACCGCCACTCCTCCCCTCCTCTCGGCCCTCAACGGTCTCCCAACCCACATCAACCGCACCACGAACGGTCGCGACTCTCCTCCCCCTTCCTGCTCCTCGCACTCGGGTTCGCGCGCCCACTCTCCCGCCCCGGACGTCGAGAAGGATTTCGGACCGGTTGAGGAAGAGTATGCAGAGTTTACGATCAACGAGATCATCAATGGAGACGGGAAGGAGTTCCCTGGGTTGATGGGAGTCGTTACCAAGTACCTCGATTCGCTCGAGGTGGACCCAGCGACGAGAAAGGAGCTCGAGAAGTCTCTTCAGCTCATTCGGCGTCGAGCAGATGGTTCGTCCACTCCTCTCCCTCCTCGCAACGCACTCGCTGATCCTCCCTTCTGCGCAGGATCATTAATGACGACCGCGACGTGGATGCGCAAGTTCGTTCGCTCGCACTCGGCGTACCAGTTCGATTCGGTCGTTTCGAAGGAGATCAACTACGACCTCATTCGCGCCATCGACGAGATTGAGCGTGGGGTTCGACCCGTTCCAGAGTTCCTGCCGGCGTGCTACAAGGGCTCTGGGATCGCAGAGGGGGACGCGTTCAAGGAGTGCTGTGGGGACGTGATGGAGGGCTTGCCGGCGAGCAAGGCTTAAGAGTGCGGGGTTACTTTGTACAATCTGGTGGAATTAGAAATCGAGGATGATTATAGGAATGCTGGACTGTGGGTTCCCGGAAACGAAGCTCTAAAGATTGCACAAACACCTCCTCCCTTTGAAAACGCTCTACTCCTTCTTTCCAAACTCCTCCCTTCCCCTCGCTTTGACGTTGGCCCAAACAGAAACACTGCGAGGAGGGCTCCTGAAGTCGGCCCATCCCTATCGACCGGGACAAAACAATCAGCTCGGCACCCCATCGCAGCGAAAACGGAACTCACATCCTCGCCGATAGTGACGGTACCCTGGGACCACCCAAGCACGTCGGTCCACTCTTCTCCTGCGTGCCCATCGGGGACTTGCATCCTCTTCTCCCCATCCGCAGAGCCGTTACAGATGACGACGGCGCAGCCATCGCGCTCTGCGTCTCCCTCGCGGATCCATCCGACGCAGTTGGGGTGATCCCAGTAGTCGCGCGTGGGGCCGTCTGGAGGTGGATTCGTCAGAGAGGATGAGGGGGAGAGGGGAGGAACGGGGACGTACAGGCGAAGAGCTTGCGGATGCGAACAAAGTCGGCGAGCTGGGTCATCGGCTCGACCTTGGTCTCCGAGTTGCAGCCGTAGAGGTCTCCTCCAAAGACACAGGGGTACCTTGCGTTGCATTCGTTGATTAGATCGGTCGAGACGAGGAAGAGGGAGGAGGACGAACCCGTCCTGACGGAAGAGGATGAGCGCGTAGGCGAGCGGCTTGAACTGGGGCGAGACCCAAGATTCGAGGGCTTCCTCGGGCTGGGTATCGTGGTTGTCGACGCTGTGCAAGAGATTAGTTGGGGTAGTCAGGGGGGGAGAGGAAGGACGAACAGGGTGACGGCGTCCATGGGGCGAGACTGAACGAGCGTTCCGTCAAAGATCTTGCGAAGGTCGTAGTTCTCGGCCGCGTCGCCAGCTTCCTTGAAGTTGTCTGCGGTCGTTCACTCGTTAGCGACTTGAGCGAGACAAAGTCTGAGCGAGCACGCACAGTGGAGAGGAGTGTCAAAGATGGAGAACTGGGTGTCGCAGCGATCAAGGAAGCCGTCGAGGCTCTCAATCGAGTCCTTCCAGAATTCACCGACGCAGAAGAGATCCTCCTGCGTGCGAGACGAAGTTGGTCAGTCCTGCGATCCGTTTGAGTAGAAAGGGGCGGGACTCACGTTGTCGAGCTTCTCACGAACGTACTTGACGAACTGGGCGATGAAGCCCTCGTCCATGTGCTGCGTCGGCGTCTCGTCAGCCTCGCTCTGCCAACAGTGAACCGAAACGCACCTTGATCGCATCAAAGCGGAATCCTTCAGCGCCAGTCTCGTTGATGACCCAGGTTCCCCAGTTGTTGGTATCCTCCTCGACCTCGGGGTGGGCGTGATCAATATCAGCAAACATGAGCTGCGAGCGAGGATCGGTCAGCCTGGGTCTCCGGCAGCGTCGGCGAGCGGGAGGAACGCACGTAGTCGAACGATCCCTTCTCCTTGTCAACGGCCTGAGCCCACGACTTGCCCTCGCCCTGAATCTTGAAGATGGCCTTCTTCTCCGCGCGAGCGTCCCAATCGACTCCTGCTCGGAAAAGGTTCGTCAGTTTCCGGCGCGCAGATGGAGGAGGGACAAAGGCGCACCGGTAAAGTGGTAGTGGTGCCACTTCATCTTGGAGTACGTGTCTCCGCGACCGGGGAAGTCAAATCCAGTCCAGCCTTCGATCTCGTACTGCAGTCGTCGCTCGTCAGCTGCGAACGACGGCGGGGAAAGGAGAAGAGCGCACGAGACCCGAGACCTCCTTGTTGCGATCCTCGTCAGCGACCTCGGTAACCATGAAAGGCTCCTTGAAGTCCGCTCCAGCCTGCGACAAGGCGTCAGCTCATTCTCGCCGGACCAGTTGAGGAGACAGAGACGCACCTTGTGGTTCAGCACGGCGTCAATGTAGACGACGATTCCGTTCTTCTTGGCCTCCTTGATCGCAGAGAGGTACTCCTCCTTCGTACCCCACTTGGTGCGCTTGCCGCCCTTGACATCAAACTCTCCGAGGTCGTAGAGGTCCTGCGCGCGCCAGGGGTCAGCTTGAGAGAGCCTGGGAGGCAACAGAAGACGAACGTAGACATCGTAACCGTTTCCGTCCTGCGAGGAAGCCTTGGTAGGAGCTGCAAGCGCTGTCAGCGACGGTCTAGGGCGGCGGGAGATAGGACGACGTACGAGGAAGCCACGCCGCCGTGATCCCCATATCCCCAAGCGACTTGGACTTTTCCTCAAACTCCTTCCAGAAGACACCTCCACCTGGGTCGAGCGCGTCAGCTAGGGAGACAGGGAGGGGGGACAGCTCGACGCACCAGCCTGAAACCACTCGAACCCTGTCCTTCTCGTCAGCGGCCGTGGGGAGGAGCGCGGAGGTGGAACGTACCTTGGAGCATGGTGTAGTTGTCCGGGAGCTCCTTCTTCTCCTTGCCCAGCGCGCGCTACACGGGCTTATCAGCTTCTGCCGCCAGGAGGAGAGGAAACAGCGAGGCGAGGGTGACGTACGGCGTTACCCTTGTTGGCGTTGGAGCGGTATTTGGCCTGAGCCTGAGGCGGAGCGGGCGCAGAGTCAGACATCGTGTGTCGACTGCTGGGAGTGTTGGGGAGGAGGAAGAGAGAGAAGAAAGATCCTTCTCAGACTGACACGTTGAGGACGCAAAGCGGTGACGCAGGGCTTTGTTGATCGGATCGAATGAGAATTTCAAAGAGGAGATCGATCAAGCCTCAGACGCGAACCACGTTCGAGTGGAGCGTAGGAGAGGAGCTGAGTTAAGAGAGTCAAGGTGGTATCAGACCGTTGCGAAGCGGAAGGCCGGGGGAATACCTGAGCTGCTTCAACTCAACGGGACCTCAGAGTCGCCTCAACTGGTACGATCCACTTCGCAAGCTGTTATTCCTCTGCCGAGAAGCGAGAAATCGTCCAGCAAAAAACGCGGGAGGAGAAAGCGCCCGGAGCGACCCGATCCTGGCTCCCGTTCGGAATTCCGGCATTCACGCTGCTTCGACCTCCCTCTTGGTCTTTTCCAAGCTCAACATCCTCGCCAGCAAGGAAGATGAGATCCCTGCTCCTCATCGCCACAGCTCTCCCAGCCGTCTTGTGCTTCAACTACACTGTGCGGGGTCCCGCGCGCGCATCCCCCCACTTCTTGGCAGCTGACTCCTGTCCGGGCAGATCGCGGTGGGCAAGGACGAAGTGACTGGACTTCCAGGCGTAGGATTCGCTCCCTCTCGTGCGTCGGTCGATCTGGCTGGGGGGAGTGGGGGGGAAGCTGACGTCGGAATCGCTCCGGAACGCTGTAGGGACCGTCACGCAGGGAACGGACGACTTGCTCGTCTTCTCCTTCCTTCAGGGCGAGCACCAGGTCGTCGGTACGTACTACTCCTTCTCCTCCCCTCCCCAAAACTCCCCCTGCCAAGCCGAACGGGAACGAGCTGACCCCCTCTCCAGAATCCGCGTTCGAGCGACCCTGCTCTCCTGCCGGCGAATTCGATACTGGCCTGCGCAACGTCACGAATGGGACGATCGCAGGAGGTCCAGAGTTTATCTACCCCATCGCCAACTCGTCCGTCGTGGCGTTTTTCTACGATGCAGCAGGAAACAACTGCCTCCAAGGTTCAGTCTTGTGCGTTCCCTCCCCCCTCGCGCCCCCTTCCTCCTACGCTTCAATGTTTGTCTCCGTACGAACCACCGCTAACACCCACCTGAATTCCAGCTGCGTCAACACGGACGCTGAAACCTGCCAGGCCCATCGCCGCGCCGCTCTCGCACTCGGCGCCGCCGCTGGAGTCCCCACGTCGATCCGTTCCAACTCGGCGTTCGTAGCGCCTTCGACCACGGCTTCATCGACGACGAGGGCAAGTGCGACGACGACGAGGAGTGCGGCGGCGTCGGCGGTGGTGATGTCTGGGGCTGGGATGGAGAGGGGGGTGCGAATGGGGTTGGGATTGGGGCTGGGACTAGCGGGGGTGGTGGGAATGATGGTTTAGGGGCAGAAGGAGGGATTGGAGAAGTGGATGGACAAATTCGTGTCGGTTTTATCGAGGGGGAGCTTTTGTCGAGGTCGTGCGATGGACGATCAAGGATGCTTAATTTGACGCGTTTGCTTGTGTGGAGCCACCCAATTGACTTACATGCTATTGGTGAGATTATTTGGAGAGGAGAGAGAGGTTGGGAACTGAGCTGCCTCACCCCTCGCACGCCGCTTCGGTCACCTCGCTCCTCGGGGCTCGCTCCCGTCTCCTCCTGCTTATACGTCGTCTTGGGTGGCAGGAAACGCTTCTTACTCGATCATCTCTCTCGTTTACAAGTCGCTGCTCTTCTCCTTCCCTCTTTGCGAAGGAGAGTCGAAGACACCAATCACCAAGTTGAAGCAGGAGTCCTCGCTCCTCCCCTTCTCAGCTTCGTGGAACTGGGGGATGGGGTTCTTGTAGAGGTTTTATCTCGGTACAAGTCCCTTGCCTTGCGAGGGGAACCAAAACGAGCTGGAGGCCAACCTCGAGAGCTGAGCGCTTGAGCAGCCAAGCTCCCGCCCAAGGCCCAAGGTGCGCTCTGCTTCTCCTTCTCCTTCTCCTCATCTCACCAAATCTCGACTCCCTTCGCTTCCCTATCTCAAACGCGCTCACACAGCAACCATGGTCTCCCACAGCCGCCGATCTCTCGCCCTCGCCCTCGCGGTAGCCAGTCTCCTCCCCACGGCGCTCGGGTTCGACTACACAGTGCGTCCAAGCTGCCTCTCAGCCGTGGACCCTCCCACGCGCTTGTGCACACAGCTAACCCCACCCGCCAGATTGGCGTAGGCAAGAGCGAAGTCACTGGTCTGCCTGGAGTCGGCTTCGATCCCTCCCGTACGGTCCCTCCTCACGCGCTCCTGATTAAGGGCTGACCCCGGATTGGTTACCTTAGGAACAGTCACTACAGGAGACGCCGACCGCCTAGTCTTTACGTTCCTCCAGGGCGACCACCAGGTAGTCCGTGAGTCCCCTTCCCCCGACCTTCGTCACCTCGCCAAGACCGCCTCTTCGCTTTCTCTCTCCCAACCCTAGCTAACGCCCGCGCAGAATCAACCTTTGAGACTCCATGCGCTCCCCTCAGCGGTGGATTCGACAGCGGCCTCGTCACCGTCCCCGATGGAGTCACCGAAGGCGGTCCCAACTTTGTCTTCGACGTCCCCTCCTCCACCTCGGTTCTCTACTTCTACGATGCAGCGGGAACCAACTGCCAGCAGGGAGCAGTCTTGTACGTCTCTCCAAGCTCGCTGCGCGTGCAGATCCCCAGCTGATCTCTCGCGAAACGCCCAGCTGCGCCAACACGGACGAAGCCTCCGCAACAGCTTGCTTCGCCTACCGCGCCGCTGCGATCGCTCTAGGCCCCGGGATCACCACCACCGCCGCTTCGACTACTGCCGCTTCGACAGCTGCTTCGACTCCCGCTACCACTTCGGCGCAGACGACTACGAGGGCCGGAACGACGAGTGCTGGAACGACGGCGGCGCCGACGCAGACGAGGGCGACGGGCGGAGCTGCGAGGTTGGGAGTTGGGATGGGGGTCGTGCTCGCGTTGGTGGGTGGGGTCGCGTTGGCGTGAGGAGGCGTGATGGGAAGGGAATGTCGGGAGGGGGATGTTGGCGAGGAGGTGCGCTTGGGGCGAGGACGGATTTTGGCTTTACTATGGACGATCGATTTGCATTTCTGGACGTTGGAGGGGTGGGGGGAACTGCTTGTGGGGTCAGCTGGGTCGTTTCTGCTTCGTGCTCTCGCTGCTCTCGCTGCTCCCTCTCCTTGCTCTCTCGCCACTGCTTCTCTTGCCTCAGATCTGCCTCGCCATTCGCTTGACATGTATTTCTCTCGACCAGTATCACAACCCAAGCTTCCTAACAGCTGCCTCCTCGTGCCCACCTACGCGCAACGCACTCGAAACAGGCACATTCCAAATTCGAATCCGTCCAGTGCTCCCGCTCTCAATCCCGCTCTAGCACCATCATAGCCTTGAACCCCTCGACGAACCCCACCATCTCTCCAGCGACTTTTCCATCCCCCTCCCTCGCCGCTCTCCTCGCGCACAAGATCCCAAACCCCAGTACCTCCTCAACGCCCTCGCACGGCTCCCCAACCTCGTTCCTCGCCTGACCTCCCTCCTTTCGCGCACGTGCCATCCTCTCGAGGTCGTCCGAAGAAGTGAGGGGGAGGTACGAGCGCCTATACGGTTCGGTAGCGAGGGAGATCCGAGTCGAGGAATGGACGCGCAGGGCTTCGTGGAGGGGGGATCGGGCGCTGCGGGTGGGGGGGAAAGTGTCGAGAGAGAGTTTGAGAGTCGTGAGGGGGGAGGAGGTGAAGAGGGGGAGGAGGGAGAGGTGGTGGGGTGATTCGCAGGGTGGGAAGGGGGGAGAGTGCCAGGATCGGTTCATGGGTGGAGCGGCGAGGAGGTGGAGTTCGAGTTCGTGCAGTTGGGGAACTTGGGCCGTGAGGCAGCTGACGAATGTCTCGAGACTATGGTCGACCCAGCTCGTCTCGAGGCGAACGGATCGTAGCGAAGACGTGCTGCTCCAATCGACTTCGGACCAGGAGGAGTGGAGGACGTGCAGAACCACGCGCCTCCGCCAAATCCCGCCGCGGTGGATTTCGTTAAAGATGGATTTGAGGGAGAGGCGTTCAAGTGTGGGGATTCGCGAGACGGCTTGAGCGAGTTGGTCGACTTGGATCCGGCTCACGATTTCGACGTGCAGCTGCTTGAGGCGGGAGAAGCGAACGAGGAG
This sequence comes from Glaciozyma martinii, assembly GCA_025758715.1. Taxonomy (NCBI): domain Eukaryota; kingdom Fungi; phylum Basidiomycota; class Microbotryomycetes; order Kriegeriales; family Camptobasidiaceae; genus Glaciozyma; species Glaciozyma martinii. The sequence continues at coordinate 907 of JANGFH010000807.1, read as the reverse complement.
TTCAGCGCTCCTTCCGACCGAGCTCGAAATCGTGAGCGAGGTGATCCTGGTCGCGAAGCGGTCCAACGCCAGGCTTCGGAACGCCTGCTCTTCGTCCTCCTCGGGCGGCGAGTATCCTGAGCGTCCGAAGAGAGCGAGCACGGCGACGGTTGACATTGTGACTGAGGTAACCCGTGGAAGGGCAGGAAGGAGGGAGAGGACGTAGTCGAGGTGCCTGCCGGGGTTGTCAAAGTCGAGGTGTCGGAACTGGCGTCCATGGCGTGGCAAGATAGAGTACTTGAAGACGAGCTCGCCAGCTCGGCTGATCTTGAGCCACTGCGCACCCCAATCAGCTCCACCTCCCCTGCGCAGACCCAACACAACGCACCCGAAAGAGGAACACCGCCGCCATCGCCGAAAACTCCTTGTCGACGAAGAAGAGCGCATTCAAGCTCCGTCCATACCACGGCGAATCCACAAGCAGCGATTCCTCGGCCTCACTCTTCCGACCCAGCTTCCTCATCGCGCGGAAGCGCTCGTCCTGGATCCACGCGAGTTGGACGATCCGTTCCTTCGTTTCGGTCGGAAGCGTGAGGAGGGACGCAGGAGGTTTCGCGGGGTCCATCCTAGGCGAGCGAGCAGTGTCAAAGAAGAAGGAGCGAGAGCGGTTTCGGAAAGCAGGAGCTCGCCACGACTCGTCGGAGTTGGCCCTCCTCGAACAACAAAAACCACGAAATTCTAGTGCCCCTTCTCCCGCTCTACGTAATGACCCTCATCGTCAACTCGAACACTGCAAACGTCGCGCCATTCACGAACGGTGATCTGCGCGCGCGCGAGAGAGAAACCATCAGCTCGTGCCCTCGTTCGCTCGCTTGCGATCCTCCCTCCATCTCCTCGCAGCTCTCCACCTCCACCTCCCCCCTCCCCC
>JANGFH010000803.1:0-13142 GCA_025758715.1 Glaciozyma martinii | reverse complement strand
AAGATGTGGCGGGGCGGAAGGTCGATTTGTGAGGGTCAAGCTGGAGAGACTGGTCCCTCGTGTGTTCACGACGGGGTTAAACGAGTATGGAGTGGGTCGGAGCTGTCCTGCAGAAAGGAAGGGGATCAGCGCGAGTTCAACATTTTACCCAGCGGGAGAGATGATTCTGCGCAGCGGTTCTCGTCTCCTAGCAAACGAAAAGGGGAAAGGTGGGGGGGCAAAGGTCATACTGGCCAGAGAAGTCAAAGAACTCCGTTGCGGGAGGAGAAACAAAAAGAATCAGCCGCTTCGCATGACTTGACCTCGGCCCTCTCGCTCCCCTCTAGCTCTCTCTCCAGCTCCCCATTTCTCCCTCTAGTATCACTGCTAGACTACTTACAACGAGCTGTTCCAGAGAAACACCTCTCCCACAATCAGAGAACGAGCGCAAAACTCATCTCGGTCGCCTCGCCCCAACCCTCCTCTCGCTCCTGCTCCTCACTCCCTCCAGCAGCCCACAATTCTCCTCCAAAGTCGCTCCTTTCTCCGCGAAACATGCACGTCCAACTTCAATTCCAACGACAAATTTTCGAAGGTCCCGCCGTTCGCGCCACGGCTTGACCGGGAACGCCGCCTTCCAGTCCTCCCCTCTTCCCTCCTGCTCGACAAGCACAAGGTACTCACTTCCCTCGCCCGCATGGTGCGCCTCCTCGTGCTTCTCTGTCTCCTTGCGACTGGCGCTCAGGCACGGCCATCCCCCGACGCGCGGACGCGCCAGCTGCTTTCAGTGAGCTTTGCTCTCCTGTCTCCTCCACCTGCGCTAGCTGACGAACCTCCCCTTCTAGCAGCGTCCTCTCGACTTTGGGAAAGGCTTAATCGCTCAGTCTTTCAGCATCCCGTCTGGTGAGCGCGCTCTGGCACGCCCCGGGCACTAACGCACGTGCTCAACCCTCTCCTCCTCCCCAGGTCCTCCGCAGGGGAAACAGCGCGACAGACGACAACAGACCGACTTCTCGAGCACAAGCAGCACATCTACTACCACCAGCGATCCCTCCGCCACCCTCTCCACCTCCCTTCCCACTTCCTCCACCGCCGACTCCTCCACCACCTTCTCCTCCGACCCCCCCACCTCAACACAACCGAGCGAAACCCTTACTACAACCGACCCTCCCTACACCTTCTCCTCTTCTTCCTATTCCTACTCCTACGTCGAACCCGCACCCAGCACTGCCGCGACCCCTGTTCCCATCGTGGTAATCTACTCGACGGAACTAGCTCGAGCGCGGCAGGCGGGCACCGAGGTCGCAGTTCCTGTTGTGGTGGAGAAGACGAGGACGGCAGGGGTGTTTGTCTCGACTACGCTGGTGAGGCCGACAATCAGGGCGACGGCGAGTGCAAGTGCGGGGGAGAGGTCGGGCGTTGGTGCGTTTTTGAGAGGATTTGTTGGAGGGAGAGGAGCTGATGATTTGGTGTGGTGCAGTGGGAGGGACTTTAGGGCTGGTGGGGTGGTTGATGGTGGTTTTTATGGGATGAGCAGCTCTGGAAGCGCATGGTGTTGTACTGGTTTTGCGAGAGGAGATCTCGATGCTGCTGGGGGTACCTCGCTCTGCTCTGCTTCGACTTTCTTCTGCTCTCTATCGCTGGCTCGAAGGATGTTCGCCAGCTGGCTTCCAGGACTCGTCCGCGAGGCTAATCCTCAACTTGCGGTGTCCAAGTGAGAGCTTCCCACGCACCTGCTCGTTCTCCCACCCGCGTTTCCAATTCTGCTCCTTTGAACCCTTCTTCTGACCTTGCTGACACCGGATCACCAGAGCGAGTTTCGCGCAAAAGGTCTCGTAGTTCCTGCGACGGCCCCCTCCTTTCTGTGTTGCGACTTTCCGTCGCGCCCTTGCTCCAGCCGCTCTCACAGATTAAAGAGAGAAGTTAAAAGAGAGTGCCGTTCTTCACCTTTGCGATAGAATCGAACCAACTTGATCCCAGCTCGAGAAAGAGATCGTCACGTGGAGTTCCCGCGAAAAACGACTTTCCCCTCCTTGTCTCCTTCTAATACCTCCCCTGCCGCCCCCACCACTCTCAGACGGTACCATGCACCCTGTGACGCCAACCACCCCGCTACAGCACAGGAAGAGCCACAGCAGCGAGGCCGAAGACTGCATTCCTCCAGAGGTGCGTCCAACGGCTCGAGCATGCCTCGAGTTCCTCAGACTCCCTCGAGCCGTACGGCCGGCAAGAACCAAGTGCTGACTCTCCCCTATCCCTCAGCTCTACGCTCTCGCCTACGCTCACTTTCCAGACGCCTCGGGGCGGGACGTCAACTCGGCGTGGGAGCGCAGCGGGGGAACGGGAGGTGGAGCAGCTCCAGGAGCCCCATTCTATGCGAATAGTCAACGCTCTCAAGGTACGTTTGGGTAAACGTGAATTGAGCTGGGTGCGGGGCAAGCTGACGCCGTAGAGCCTGCAGCTGTCCTACGCATCCTCGCCGATCCCACCTCCTCCAACACTCCCAAAGCGTCCTCATCGACTCTCCGTGCCGCGAACCCCTCTTCAGCTCTTCGCACTCCTCGACCACTCCCTTCAGTACCCTCCCTTCCTCTGCTCCTCGACCCCGCTTTCCCTTTCCATCCGGCGCCCTTCCCTCGCAACTCTGGAAAGGGACTCGCGCTCCCTCCAGATTTCCGAGCAGCGAGGGAGGCTTCAGGAAGCCCTACCGCCTTCCGTACGCCCGAAAAGCGGGACAAGGGGAAAGGCCGCGCGGTTCAGACCCTCGTCCTCTCCTCAGACGACGATTCGGACATCGAAGTCATCGACACCCCAAGGCCCTCAACTCGCCAAACTCCTCGAGCAGCGACCTCCAAACCCACTCGCTCCTCCCGCCGCTCCTCCCCCTCCTCCCGCGGTCGACTACCCGCCGAATCTCCAGAGGGCGTCGCACTCGGTACCATCCTCCAATTCCTCCCCGATGCACTTCCTTCGCACGTCGTGGAGCTGTTGCGCGAGCCAGAGTACGAGAGGAGCTTGCAGTTGATCGTGGAGAAGATGCTGAGTGAGGGGTATCCGAGGGTTCCGGAGGGAGGGGTTGCTGGGGGAGGTGTGGAGCGGGGGTCGGTGGATTGGCTCGATACGGAGAGTCGGCTGATGGGGGATGAACGATACCGGTCTGCGGCGTACGTTTTCTTCCTTGTGCGCAACGAGGGGGGCTGATGCGTTCTTGCAGACTCGAACGCCTCATGCTCGACTTCCGCTTCGTCAAGTCTGGCAAGATCGACATAGCCTTTGAGACGCAAGGGTTCTTCTACGCTCCGACGTTCCTCTGGCTTCAGGACGCCGTGGCGAAGGATCGAGTCGGTGCACTGCGGACTTTTGAGCGGTCTGCGAAGGGTCGCGAGGTGCTGGCCGAGTCATTGGAACTGCTCGAGGAGATTGCGTGGCTCGAGCAGCAACGGATTGGTGAGTCAATTTGGAGGAAAAGAGGGAGCGAACTGATCGTTTGAGCGCAGTTGGGGAGCTGGCGGCGAATCGTGCGAAGAGGGAGGTTTCGGAGGAGCCTGTGGTGGCGGAGCCGGCGGAGGTCTTGATCGAGTGCGGGTGCTGCTTTGGAGATGTCTCTTTCGTCTCGATGGGTGCGTTGTCTCGCTCTTCTCTCTAGCTTGACGACGCTGACGATTTCGTTTCAAGTTCAATGCGCAGATGCTCACGTCTTCTGCAAGGAATGTGCTGCGGCAAACGCCGCCGAACAACTCGCTCTTCGCAAGTTCGTGAGTTCCTTCTCTACTTCTCTGCGTTCTGCTTCCTCGATGGGTCCTGACTTTCCTTCCGGGACAGAAACTTCCGTGCCTGGAGCAAGACTGCGAAGCCGAGTTCACACCGCGCGAATCCGTCAAGTTCCTCTCCGAATCGAATCTCGCACGCCTTCAGAAGATCAAGCAGGAGGTCGAAGTTGATCTCGCTGCGCTCGTGGGACTCGAGAAGTGTCCGTACGTGCTCTCCCCGCCTTCCAGCCATCGAGCATCGCTGATGAGCGTGCAGATTCTGCCCGTACGCCTACATCATCGACGATCCGCACGAACGACTCTTCCACTGTGTGAGATGCGAGAATATCACCTGTCGCGGGTGCAAGAAGGCGCGTTTTCGCTTCGCGGCGTCGCTCAAGCGAGGATACTTACCTCTTCCGTGCTCTCTCAGGCTCCTCACAACCTAATCACGTGCGAGGAAGTCGAATTCAACGAGAAGAACGCGTCCAGCATTCATTCCATCGACGGTGGGTCCAACCAGGTCGTTGTCGCTGCTCGTCGCTGACGAGTCCATTTCGCAGAGGCCATGAGCGACGCTCTCATTCGGATCTGCCCTCATCCGACGTGCACTACCACGTTCATCAAAACGGAAGGCTGCAACCACATCACCTGCGTTTGTCCCCGTCCTTCCCCCGTCGAATCATCGAGTCCTGACCCCGTTCCTCCTTGACAGACGTGCGGCACGCATTCGTGCTACGTCTGTCGCCAAGTAGTGAGTTCGCTCTCGATCTCCAGGCGTCGCTCTTCTCTCACGAGCTTCCTCCCTTGCAGATCTCGGCAACCAACTTCATGAACCATTTCGGAGAGACCAAATGTCCTCTCTTCGAAGACGGGCCGACCCGCGCTCATCACGAAGTGAGATCCCCTCCTCCTCGCATTCCTCTCAGCTCCTAATCCCACGACACGCAGACAGAAGCAGCGCGACAAGCCGCCGTCAACGCGATCGCCACTGCGAACCCTCATCTCACTCAGAGCGACCTCGCGAACCTCGCTACCGCCAGCAGCTCCCGCGCACTCTTCCCTGGGCCTCCGAGGAACCAAGGAGGGATCGCTGAACGTCTTGCTGCGCTCAACATCAACATCGTTCAAGGTCAGCAGAGGAGGAGGGGGTTGCCTGTTCTGCCGGCGCGAGTGTATTCGGAGGAGGAGATGGAGTGGATGGTGCAGCTCGAGGGGTTGATCGAGTACTAGCGAGGAGGATTGGGTATTAAGCTAGTGATTTACTTGTCGAGGAACTCGCAGCGAAGCGGGTCGTGTTGTGTTGTGGTCGAAGGTGCGGAGGAGGAGGGCGTCGAGAAGCGCTGGTGGACAAGCGGGGTCGAAGGCTCCTCTTCTCCCACACTGGCTTGGCTGCTCTCGAACGAGGCTCGAGAGAAGAAGCAAACACGTCAATCAGAGAGTGAAGGAGAGCGCAGCCACGAAACAATCAATAAACATTAATTCCCGCATCTGTCTCCACGACCCCAAGAACTCCTCCTCACCGAACCCTCCCCGTCGTCCCCATCGGCGGTTTGGCATTAAACAAGTCAAGCAATTGACTCGCCTGTCCCACCCCTTCCCCACCCGCTCCAAAGCCCTGCTGCCTCTGCTGCGCCTGTTGCAAAGGCGAGAACGGCTGGAACGCCTGCTGCTCCTGCCTCGGTGGTCCTCCTGCTCCATTCGGAGGAGGGAACGGGGCGCCGTTCGTCGGTGGGAAGGGGGCACCGTTCGTCTGAGGGAAGGGGGCGTAGCCGAATGGAGGTGCGAAAGGTTGAGGAGGCTGGAAGGTCGAGGGGGAGTGAGCAAAGTGTTGCTGGTTCGGCGGAGGTTGGGAGAAGGGTTGTTGTTGGCCGAAAGGAGGGGAAGGGTAGGGCTGGAAAGGCTGTTGGTGTTGGGGAGGGAAGGGCTGCTGGAACCGAGGGTCGAAGCCGGGGTACATGGGCGGGAGGGCGAATTGCGACGGGAAGGGCTGTTGTTGCGGTGGGAGGAAGGGCTGCTGCTGGTGTTGCTGAGACGGGAAGGGTTGAGGAGGGTAGTAGTTCGCCTGAGGGATTGGCGGAGGAGGAGGATACGGCATCGACCTCTCGGGCTGCTGCGTCGACGGCGTTGCCCACTCTGGGCTCCTGCTGCGCTGCCCTCCCTCCTCCCTGAACGAAGGTCTCCGTTCCTCCTGCTGTCCAAACGACGGTCTCCGCTCGACGAACGACGCTCTTCGCTCCAGCGGCACGGGCTTCGACCCTTCCGTCCCGTTGAGGATGGTAAGCAAGCTCGCGCTCGCCTGAGCCCTGACACTCGTCGGCGCCGCCTCCCTCCCAGGCGAATCATGCTCGCTCGCCTCCCTCCTCGGCGACAACGGCGGACTCAACCCAAACGACCTATCCCTGTGCGTCCTAAGGTCCGTCGCCAAAGGCAGCGGCGAGGATTCGCCCGGGAACGGCAGCTTCGCCTCCGGACCACCGTACTCTCCTCGCCAAGCCGGTTCGAGGTGACCCTCGACGCGCGTGCCCACCCCAGGCGACCACCTCCTCCGCTCCTCCTCTGCCGTCCCCTCAGGACTCCAGCTCCTCCGCGTCCTCTCCTCCTCCTCAAACGGTTCGCCCAACTCGATCGAAATCCCAGGCGACGAGACGGGCCAACCGTTCGCATCGAGGTCGGCGACGAACGACGGCGACTCGGGTCGGCGAGGGCCCTTGAAGAGCGTACGAATGTTGTCCGGCACTGCGGGGGTCTGCATCGGGGGAGGAGTAGGGACGCCTTCGAGAGCTCGGAGGAGCGCAAAGTGCTTCTCGCGTCGTTCCGTCTCGCCGCGCTCGACGTCGGTGAGGACGTGCGTGAGGCCGAACCCTTCTGCTTCGGGCGGAGGGTCCGAGTCGGCGAAGAGGATGGATTGAGCGGGAGAGGAGGTTTGGCGAGAAGGAGCGTGGGGAGGGGGGAAGGTGGGGGTGGGGGCGGAGGTGAGGAGCTGGTCGAAAGTACTGAGGAGGCTGCCTCCCTCCCTCGGGCCTCCCTTGGCCTTGCGTCTCCGCGGCTTGGCTGGCGGAGGCGAGGCGACTGGGTTGTCGTTCTCGAGGAGCGCGATGATGCCCGTCGTATGCCTCGACGTCGCCTTCGGTCGCGGCTGGACGAAGCTCTGCTGTCGCTCGTACGCGAGTTGCGGAGGCGTTCGCGCCGATCCGGCTGGTTCGTCGAAAGTGAGGTCGGCGAGGGAGGTCGAAAGGGCGAGAGAGGCGTTGAGAGGTCGTTCCGTCGATTCGGAGCGATAACCCGCGACAGCTGACGAGCTGCCGTTCGAGAGAGCGGGTCCACCGCCAAAGAAGAGGGCGTTAAGGGCTTCGGTCCCTTCTTCTTTCGTCTCAAACGTCGCTGGCCGCCGCACGCCATCGTCCGAGTCGTCGGTGGAGACCTCGTCCTCCTCTGTTGACCCAAAGGACGGGGAGGTCGATTGCGCAAAGTCGTCGGACTCGACGGCTGGGGGGTTGTAGTACTCGGTGTCGGCGTCTTGTTGTAGATGGGGAGGGAGTTCTCGAGGAATGCCGTCGTGGGCGTAGGCTGCGTGGGGAGTGGGAGGGGGAGGTCGTTGCTGCTGTGGTTGCTGCTGTTGCTTGGGGATGTTGGAGCGCTGGCGGAGGTTTTTGGGCTTGTTGCGATCGATCCAAAGCTTGAGGTGACTGCGAGCAGAGGATCAGCCTGAGTTAGGAAAGGGGGGAGAGCGAGGGACGAACGAGATGAAGGGCGTAACCATGTAGAACCGTTGGCCCTTTCCTGGAAGCCCCTGCGCACTCTTGTTCCCCTTCTTGTCGCGACTCCACGTTGGCAAGTCGCTCAACTTGAACCAGTCAATCTTCTACTCGCGCACGCCACCGTCAGCTCTGCCTCTTCCCGCCCGCGCACACAACTCACCGAAATCTCCTTTCGTGTCCGCGTCTCAAAGTACGTGTCCTCGTGCACGCCAGGAATGAAGTACAGCCGGATCTTCTGCTCCTTGATGACGAGCTCGACGTAGTAGGGTTTCCGCTCCGCACCTTCCCACTCCTCGTGGCCAGGTTCTTGAGGAAAGTGGCTCGAAAGGTCGTACCCCGTCTCCTCGAGCACCTGCACCACCATCAGCTCCAAGCCCTCCCTCAGCAACTCGAGCGGACGCACCTCCCGAATCGCACACATCCCCTCGGGCTCCTCCTTGTTGATCTTGCCACGCGGAAAGGACCACGAAGCACTCTTCTGCCAGCCCTTGACAAGCAGGACCTAGCTCCACCCCCATCAGCCGCTGTTAACCTCGTCGACGCGCCCTTAAAACGCACCTTGTCCCAGAATTCCGAGATGAGGATAGCTCCGCACACTGGCACGCGCTCCTTGTACGCCATGAAGCTCATCCAGATCGCATCGTGCTTGCTGACGAGCTGTAGTCGGCTGGTCAGCTGGCGTGACTTGCGCACGAGGGGAAGGGTACTCACGTCGTGAAGCAGAGGGCAGGAGCGGAACATGAGGAGGGAGAAGTGGCGCAGGCCGAATGAAGGGAGGAGGGAAGGGTTGATGGCGGAGGGGCGGACAAAGTCCTCGTAGTACCAGTGTCTGCAGGTAAGTACGGGAGAGCGTGAGCTGCGGTGCCTTGGGTGGTGCTGACTTGCTGCCGTCTCCAGCTCGAGTCCACGCCTTGCTGACGATCCCTAACAGCCTGCCACCTTCCCTGTGAGCTAGGAACTCACGCCCCCTCGATCCTCCACAGCTCCCCAGGGTCCAGTTGCCCCCGTGCCCCTCCAGCGCCGGCGATCCTCCCTCAGCCCTCTCTCAGCCCCCAGAGCTCCTCCATACTCCCCAACGTCCTCCTGCATCCTCCCAAACCTCGAACCAACCTCCCCGGCCCTCTCCATCACCCCCCGTCGTCCGCACCTTCCTCCCCGCCACCCCACTCGAACACGCATTCGAGTAGGCCAACTCACGCTTGTTCGATCTGAAAGCACACGCGGTCCATACTAGCGAGCTCCTCTGCGGGGAGGTTGACGATGAAGCGGGCGCATAGGTCCTCGAGAGTGTGTTCGAGAGTGAGAGTGCCGAACTCGGATTGAGGGAGGAGAGGTGGCGCCGAGGTGGAGGGCGGTGGTTGTTGCTGTTGTTGGCAGGATTGCTGCATCGTAAGGCGGCAGGCTGAGGGGTGGATGTTCTCTGAGAAGGCGCGAAGGTGTTGGTTGGACGAGAAGGGTGATCGACCAGGACAAGGGAACGTTCTCCGCTCGCGCTGCGCATTCTCAGCTCGATGTTTCTCTCCCTCGCCGCCCAGGTACGCCCCACACACAGAGTAAGCTGCAAATGCTAGAACGAACGTTGCAAAACTCCAAGCGTAAAAGAGAACAAAAAACACAAAACACGACCTCGCTCACTCCCCCCTCCTCCTCGCCCTCTTCTCCTCCCTAGCCCTCTCCTCCGCCGCCCTCAACGCCATCTCCCTCCTCTGAGCCGGGTTCACCGGAGCGACTCCCGCCCTCTGTTCAACGCGCTGCACCTGATGCGCACGAGGAGCCGGTCCAGCCCTCGCCTGCTGAGCGACCGGCAGACGTTGACGCTGGTGCGGGAACGAATTCGCCGGCGGTACGGGACCTGCTACCGCTCCCTGTCCCCCGAGTAGAGCTTGAAGAGGGTGGAAGACGTTCGCGCCGATCGGGTTGAGGAAGGCGTGTCGCATCGCTGCGGAGCCGGCGGGAGGCGGACCAGGCGCGTGGTGGAGCGGCGCACGATGTCCTCGAGGTTTGGCACGAGCGCGTGGGGCGGGTTTGGCGAGTGGGGCGATGTCCTTCTCCTCGAGGTTGGGGAAGCGAGCCGAGAGTTCTGCGAAAGCCGTCTTGCGAGCCTCTTCGGTCTGCAGGAGAGTAATCAGTGGCTGTCATCGCGGAGGAGAGAAGAACGTACCTCTTGGTGAGCACGTTGAACGTCCGTCAACTCGTCGAACATGGGGCAGGTCGTGTGGCCGAAATGAGCGAGGCTCTTGCTGTCGACCTGCGCGAGCTCAAGTTCAGCAAAGGGTCTTGAGCGAGGTAGGAAGAGAGCAGGACGCACGGGTTCTCGGCAAATGTAGCACGAGTGAGCCTTGCACTTGGCCTGCGACGAACCAGAGGTCAGCGACGTCGATCGTACAGGAGATGGAGGAGGACGAACGCAAGTGATGTGGTTGCAGCCTTCGGTCTTGGTGAACGGCGTCGAGCAGTTAGGGCACCTTCGAATGAGAGCACGACTCATAGCCTCTGAACAATCGAGGCAGAAACATCAGCGAATGGCAAGGGGGGAGCAAAAGTCAAAAAAGGCGCACCCTCGATCGCATGAACGCTCGCCTCCTTATTCTTCTCGTTCGCGACGACTTCCTCGCAAGTGAAAGGGATATGAGGATCCTGCGCGCGTACGCAGTCAGATCCTTCTCCCACACCACGCTGCGAGTCACGCACCTGCTTGCACCCACGACACGTCGTCTTCTTGCAGCCCACTCGCTCGCAGTGGAAGAGTCGCTCATACGGATCCTCGATGATGTAGGCGTACGGACAGAACCTGCTCGACTCCCATCAGTTCGCCCTCCACCAGTCACAGCGAGACCAACGCACGGGCACTTCTCCAACCCCTCGAGCTCGGCATGATCGATCTCGACTTCCTGCTTGATCTTCTGGAGGAGCGCGAGGGACGTCTCGGGGAGGAACTTGGCGGCTTCGGCTTGAGTGAACTGGGCGCTGCAGTCTTCGGCCATGCAGGGGAGCGTCTGCGATGTCGCTGTTAGCGATGTTGGGAGGAAGGAACGGGAGACAGACGCACGTATTGGCGGAGTCCGATCTGGGCGTCGGCGTTCCCTTTGGCGCATTCCTTGCAGAAGAGATGAGCGTCGGGGCATTGAACTGCGGGAGAGGAGAGTCGGCGCCTGTCGAACGACGCAAGGAAGAAGGACGCACCCATCGTCACAAAGCAAAAGTCCCCAAAGCAGCACCCGCACTCAATCAGCAGCCCCGCCGCCTCGTCCTTCTTCTCCTGCACCTTCTCCTTCTTCGCACGCTTGTTCGTCGCCCGCTCCTTGACTGCGCGATCTCATCAGCTCCTCTTCTCCAGCCTCGCAAGGAACCCACTCACGAAGTCGCTCGCGCAACCACACCTTCTCCCGCTCCAACTCGGGCGAAACGACCTCCTCCTCCCCCTCCTTGAGCTTCTTGACCGGACGAGCCTTCGCCAGCGCCTCTCCAGTACTGCCTCCCTTCTCCTCGTCGCGGAGGAAGAGGTACGTCGGGGCGTAGAAGAGACCGTGCGATTTGAACGCCGCCTTGATCTGGGTCGAGTGGATGAGGTCGTAGTCGATCAGGAGCTGCTCGAGCGCCGCCTTCTTGTATCCAACGTCCACCGACTTGCGCTGCTTGGCGTCCAACCAGTCCGTCCGAACCTCGTCGTCCTCCTCGTCGTCCTCCTCCCTCGGCCTCTTCTTCGCCAGCACCACCTTCGGATACCCTCCTCCCAACAAATGCTCCACGATCGTCTCGGGGTTCCCATCGTACTCGCGCGCACGAAGGAGGTCGAGGACGTGCGAAGAGAGCGCGTCGGGGAAGACGTGGAGGATTGTCGCCAGGGCGGCTTCTTCGGGGTCCTCGGGTGGAGGAGAGGGGGAGGGGAAGTGCTGGTACGGCGAAGGAGGGAGGACCATAATCTCGTCGTCCGAGTCCGAGAGCTCGACGACCTCTATCCTTCCCCTCCCTTTCTCCTGGCGAGGCTCGACGACCTTGACCTGCGATTCCTCCTCGTCCTCCGTCACTGGCTCCTCCTCCGTCTCCGGCTCCTCCTCCGTCTCTGGCTCCTCATCAGAAGAGACGAGGTCAATCTCGATCGCACGACCTTTGCCCTTGTCGAGACGACGAGGAGGAGTTGCTGGGCTCGGAGAACGGAAGAGGGGTTTCGCGCGAGGTGGTGGCGATTCGGCGCGGAGTGGGGAGAGGGCGGGGGAGGGGGAGTTGCGAGGGTTGGAGGGACCTGCGATTACGTCCTTGTGGCCCAGTGGACCGTCGAAGAGGAACCCGAGAGCAGCTGCCTCGCTCGCCGTCAGCGCTCGTCCTGCCCGCACTGCTTCGCCTCCGGAGAGAGAGACGCACCTTGCACGCGCGCGCTGCTCGAGTCGAACCCTGTTGCTGTTACTCCGCCACCGATACCCCTGCTGCGATCCCAGGCCGAGTAGATGGTGCGTTGGGAGGTGGTTGGAGCGATGGTGCGGGCGAGAGCGTGGAACTGCAGGAGGGGAGCGGGTCAGCTTGGCTATTCTTCTGAGCTGTACACTGGAGCTTCAAGGACAGCAGCAGCAGCGGCGTCGGCTGCAGAACGCAGGGAGAGACTCACCTCTGGCGGACAACGGTCGAGGTCCTCGTCCTCAGAGTCTTCCGACTGGGATTCGCTGGCCTGCCGTGGATCTGGAGGTGGTTGACCTTGCCAGGCGAGCATCCGTCGTTGTGTGCGAGGGGTGTTCGCGTTGAAGGAAGAAAGGGAGAGGCCTCGGCGGTTGTTGTTCTTCAACCACATCTCCCCCACGGCTTTGGCTCCCTCTCAGCTCGACAAGGACACGCGTAAGTCGCCTTACAGCCCAGGACGAGACTACCATTGAACCCCAGCTGATTGGCTTCTCTGCAGCACCTCCCCTTGCCTCCCTCCCGGCTGCTCTCGAGCTTGTGGCGCTGGAGTCCGGTACCGATCGCTCTCTCTTCTTCTTGGAACCGTTTCGATTTCAAAAGACGACTGAAGAGCAGCTGGATTGGATCCTGTCGACGAGCAATTCATCCAAATCGGCGCAGCTCGAGAATCCCCACCTCCAAGTCCTGCTGCTACCTGCTCGATGCCCACACTCGCTACTCAGCTCCGCTTCTGTAATACGAGCTCTCTACATCCCTTTGGCGATCAAGTTCACGCTGCAAGCACCCGACTTGCACGACTCGCTTCCAGCGCGACTTCGCAAGATTCGGTCCCAGCTCGCTCCTTGCTCCCTGCTCCATTCCTCTGCTCGCCTGGCCGGTTCACGACGACCTTCTACGCCACTGTTCCTGCGCGTCCCGCCCCGCCTTTCAGTCTCCGCCACAGCCTAGGCTGGCCGCCGCTCTGCTCGAAAATATCGCGGCAGCCCTGCGAAAGCCGAACGGCTTGCACTGCTCGTCGAGGGTTTTCTCTCATCTCTCCACGTTCGCACTTCCAACTCCTCGAACTTTGGGAGGACTCTCACTGCGCAGGGAGCCTTCGAAGGCGTCGACGTTCGCGTCTCGCAGCTGTCTCTCTCTCTCGGCGGCGACGACGACGAATCACAGATCAAAACGACTAGGTTGCAGGGGGGAGTTCAAGTCAAAGGAAGGCAAGATCACTGCTCGACAAGGAAGGCAGGCATCAGCTCCCATCCCTCGGCCT
>JANGFH010000801.1:207-13049 GCA_025758715.1 Glaciozyma martinii | reverse complement strand
CCCTCCTTCCCCCTCTCCGCCTCTGGCGACACCTTTGCTCCTCGCCAGCCGATCCCCTACTCCTCCGTTCGAGCCCCTTCGTTCCAGCCTCACGGTTCGCCCGTCTCGTCGCGCGATGGCATGTCGCCCTCGCCGATGGGAATGTCGTACGGGTACGGGTACGGCGCACCGCAGGAGTACGTCGATGGGGGAGGAGGGATGGTCTACTTCCAGCAGCAGGCGGCTCAGGGCTACTATGAGTCGTACGGCGCGTACCTCCAGCAACAGCAGCAGGTGGACCCGGCGATCCTCTCGATGAGCGCGAGCCCGTCGAGCCAGTACTACCCGCAACATCAGCAGCAGCAGCAACGCTACGCTCAGCCGATGATGGCGAACGGGGGATCGCAGTGGCTTCCTCCGCCGGCGCAGTACGGTCAGCGGGATTACTAGGAGGAGTTGGGGCGAGGGGATGGAGCTGAGGGAGGGAATGGGGTGGAGGCTGCGCGAGGGAGGGAGGAGAGTGGAGATGTTGTCCTTTACTCTGAGAACAAATAAAGAAAGAAACGCTTTTGTAGTCGCTTTGCCTGCGATGGTGGTGGAGCGAGAGATTGGAGAGCGAGAGCAGCGAGAGAACCGAGAATTGCGCAGAGGGAGCCAACAACCCTCGCCACGCCGTCAAGCACAAAAAGCACTAGCAATGCAGCATCTCCCTCAAGCAACGACCTCCGCAGGCTTCTCAACGACGTCCCTGCAGAGTTCGGAATCAGTACCGCGAAAGAAACGCAGCTCACGTCCAGCGAACGACTCACGAGGCGACCTGGGGCTTCTCCTCCTGCTGACCCGCCATCACGACGCGAGGGGGCGAGTACTTGCGCAGGTGGTAAGGTCCGATACCGTGTCCCTCCAACGCATGCGCGACCTGTTCAAACGAGCATCAGCGAATGTCGTGCGAAGCAAGGAGAGAGGAGGACGCACGATCTCGGACCAGTTCATCGGCCCCTTCCCAACGACCGGCATCGAGTCCTCCGGGCAAGGCTGGCAGGAGAAGACTTCTCCAAGCGCGTTGAGCTGTTCGACCGTCGCCGTCTGCGGATCGAGTCCGGCTGCGACGATGACGATTGAGATCGCCTTGATCCGGTCGCCAGAGGTCGAAAGTTGCGACTCGTCAACGGCCTTCTTCTCCCCACTCCAATCGATGTGAGCGTCGAGGTGGCTGACGATGGAGGAGTACGTAGCGGAGAACTTGCACGACGCGCGTCCGCAGGAAAAGGACGACGTGGCGAGAGTCGACAAGGCGTCGAGGTCCGTGGTCGAGTAGGTCCTGTCGGGCGAGACTTCCCCGTGCGCTTTGGCGAGCTTGATGTACGTCGCGACCTTGAACTGCTGGACCCAGCTCCTCGCTTCGGCGAGAATGACCTCGCTCGCGGCGGAGAGTGTCTCGGGGGTCGCCTCGACGTCGTCGGTAGCCCAGAACGGCTTGACGCTGGGGAGAAGGGTGAAGTTCGTCTGGGTTGGAAGGAGTTAGCCGAGTGACTGACCGAGAAAGGGCGGAAGGAAAGGACGCACAAAAGGAGGAAAGCTGGACTGGGAATCGGAAGGGAGGGACGCGCGGAGCGATTTGTAGAGCGGGGCGAGAAGAGGCTTGTGACGGAGCTGTCGCGCTTGGAGCTCTTGCGCGAGACGACGAGACTCCTCAGCGGCTTTCTGCTCCTCGAGCAGGGCGATCAATCCTGGTCGAATCGTGTTCCAGACTACACAAAGCGTCAGTCGGTGGTGCTGAGAACGCGAAAGGGGACGCACTTCGCTCCGTGAGATCTCGTGGCTGATCGACTGACTTGTGAACGCTCCACTGGTAGTTGTTGCCGAAGCTGCGAGGCAGCGTCAGCATCACAGAATCTCTGACGAAACGTAAGCAACGCACTCCGTCTCCTTCCATCCCAAATCGATCATCTTGGCCTCAATCTTGCGGCGTCGGCTCCTCTTGAGCTCCCGTATCTCGTTCTCCTTCCTCATGCTCGCCCCAGCTTCCCAATTCCTAATCTGCGTGGCGTCCTTCTTCGCGCGAACGACAATGATATTTCTCCTGCGAACGAATCGATCGTAGACGCTCTCCTTCCCTTCCTCGGGAGCGGGCTCGGCTTGAAGAGCTCGAAGAGTGTTGCTGATATGCTGGACGGTTGGAATCCACCAGAACTCGTAGTCCATCCCTGCGGGAGGAATTGTGCGCAATCAGAAAGAGTTCGTTGAGGTAGACAGGATTCCCTGGGCAGAAAGGGGTTCTGCCTTTCCGCAGAGCCAACTCGAACTCACAGAGCGAGGAAGGGCAGCATTCGAAAGCGGCAGGGTGGAGGTTCCTGATGTGCATCTTGGAGACTTGCTTCGAGCTGCGAGGAGTCGATCGTTGGTTAGTGGGAGACGAAGCGGTCGGGAGGAAAGCGGGACTGACTTGGCTCGCATGCAGCTAGCACAGGCTCTCGCACGCAGGGCGTAATCGACGGTGATTGCCTTGCTCTTCTGGCAGATCTGCGTGCGAAGGTTGCGCCCTGGTGAGCGAAAGTGGACGGGAAGGGGGCACGCGAAAACTCACGTGACAGGTGCGCTCGAAGACCAAGCTTGCGTACGCCCACTCCGTGAGATCTGGAGCAGTGATGTCGGGCAGGTCGACGGACCTCCTGGCAGCTTTCCAGAGGACCTTCCCAGAGGGGGACAGAAGGAGGTGGCGGAATGCTTGCGCGGCGCGAGTCAAGTGGAGGAGCGTGAGGGGGTCGCAGTGGCGGCAGATCTGGTAGGATGTTTCAGTCGACTGTCCTCCATCCTCCATCCTCCAGCAAGAGCGCACTCACCTCGGAGAGGATATCGAGTGGCATCGTCTTGAAGTACTGTAGCTTGGCTCCCCTCGCGACCTTCTTCTTCCCCTTTGAGGCAGCAGCCTTCTTCTGCTTCTTCTTGGGCTTCTCTGTTCAACCAGACGAGTCCGTCAGCTTTCCCCCCTCGAGCTCAGCTCCTCCCTCGCTTCCCGCGACTGCCAGGGGGTCCTGACTTCGCTTACCTTCGACGTACTCCTCCCCGCTCTCCCCAGCTCCCTCCTCGTAGTCCACAGCGTCGTCTTCGCTCGTCTTGGGCTTGCGTGCTCGCTTGGGTGCCATGTCGAGTTGGAGGAAGCCAAGAGAGACGCGCGCTTTGTCGGAAGTGAGCCGGGTCTCACGTCTCCTGCCGAAGTTCGAATCGACCCTTCCTCCTCTCCAGCTTCCCACAAAGCGCCTACGACCTCTCACGCAACTCTGAGCTGGACGACTACCACGCGGAGTGACGATGGCGCACCCCTACCCCGAGATGCAGGGCACGTCGAACCCTGACTTCAACGCCGTCCAAGGAGAGGGAGGGAGCCCCGGAGGGAGCAAGGGCGGCCGCAAAGGAGGTGCTCCTGCCTCCAAACCTCCTCGCAGGAAGCTTCCATCTTGCGATAGCTGAACGTTACATTCGGTGCGAGAAGATTGACGGGAGCTAACGATCTGTCTCGTGCAGGCAAGTACCGGCGCGTCCTCTGCCACCCCGTCCTCCTGCCCGACTCGTGCCCAAGGTGTATCGAGAAGAAGATTGTGCAAGTCCGGAGACCCTGCGCCCCTCTGCGTTTGCTTGCTGACCTCGAATTGGTGCGCTGCAGCTGCACAACAACACCGGTCGTCAGACGGAAGCCCACTGGGAGGACAGGGAAGCGGATCGAGCAAGCCAAGTGCGTCCTTTGCTGCTCTTAAGTCGTCCCCTGCCTTACCATCTACCGCAGAGCAACCTTTGGCACCACGGAACCGACCCCGCCTCTCCCGCCTCTCCCTCCTCTACCCCGCCCGTCCTCCTCCCACGAAAGCACTCCCTCACCATGCGCCTTTTCCGCCGCCCCTCCTTCCATCCCCAACTACTCCCATCCAGCTCCGCCTCCGCCTCCGCCCCAGCACCCTCCTGAGCTCACCGTCTCCCGCTACGACCGCGACTCCCTCCTCGGCCTCTCCCAGCTCAGCGGCAACCTTGCAGCTCACCTACTCGACCTGTTTCAGCACACGCCAGACGCCTTCTTCCCTCTCCCCATCCTTTCCCGCAACCGCCTATGCGCCCAGTTTGACGCCGTTGGCCGAAGGCTCGACTGCCTCCCTCCCCACACCGAGGTTCGTAGCTCCCGTGCTTTGGAGAGGTGCGCGTAGCTAACGCGAGCAACAGGTCCTCGCAAACGTCATCATGGCCCTTACATCGCGCATCTCTTCGCATCCCCTCATCGTAGGACACGGCTTCGCAGCGCCCGAATACGAGACGCTCTCCAGCATGCCCCTCCTCTCGCCCTCGATGAACCTACGCGAATTCGGACGACGGCGCGAGAACATGTGTGCTCAGTTCAAGGACAACGCCGTGCGGATGATTTGGGAACGAGGGATCTCGGTCGTTGGAGGGGAGGAGAATGCAGCAACGTGCCACTTGATGGACGTTCTCGAGATGCGGGACGGGATGAAGACGTCGAGACCGTATGGGGCGGCGTTTACGAGCGCGATTCGAGCACTTGCGGAGGATGTGGACGCGCATGGGACGTCGCAGCTCTCGAGCGGCGGGATCCACTGGTCTCCCTTTCTCGTAAGATCTTTTCGACTTGTCGTTTCGAGCGATACTGATTCGAAGCCCTCCCAGATGCAGGAAGCTGTCGCCGCCGAGTCTCAGGGACGAGCCTCCTTCTTGTGCGTGCCATTACAGCTCCCTCCACAAGGCGCTCGCTAATCTCGCATCTGGAACGCTTAACAGCACGGCAAACGATCAGCTCACAATCTGCGGCGAGGCGCCTTCGATCGACCAGCCGCTGCTCGACTCGGTTGAAGGGATCGACATTCGGGACGTCATGAGTCTGTTCTACCTCCCCATGCAGGCCTGTTCGTTCCGGTCCTTCATTCGCCGCTGCAGCTTCCTAACGATCCTTGGACCTGCAGTCACGCACGGCGTTACGAACCTCGCTCGCCTCGCATCCGAGAAGCTCATTGGCACCTATGCTCGTCGCTTCGCTCTCAACGAGTTCACGCTCCTCACCTGGCTCGCCACGCACGAAAATCTCCAAGCACTCCTCTCCCTCCTCCTCCTCCGCATGAACGACCAACTCTCCCCCGCCGCCGTCACAGCCTTCAACCTCACCACCGCACAAGAAGCCGAGCGCGCATTCGTCCTTCGCGCGTGTCGGTACACCCTCCCCATCGCCTGGGCCTCGACAGCTCTTCCAGTCTATCGAGATCTGGAGAGCAGGGTGCAAGTGGCGAGGATGTCGACGGAGGAAGGGGGGAGGAGGACGGCGGAGAGGTTGGGAGCGCTGTTGGCGCAGGTGAGGAGGGTTACGAGGAGGGCTGCGAGCGTCGTGGCGCAGCAGCTTGGGGATGCGCCGACGTTGGGTCGTGAGTTCTTTTCTCGCTGGCCTGGGAGGGAATGGTACTGATGGCGTTTGGACCAGATCTCACGCATCTCCACTTTCTTCGACTCGAGGAATGGGCTAGGTTCATCGACGAGATCCCCTGCATCGAGGAAGGTGGCGAGGAGGTCACCCGCGCTACGAAGCTCGCCGATCTCGAACAGTGCGTGTCTCCTCCCACTCCTCTCTCCCGGCTACTTATCCCCACTTTGGCGCAGGTGCATCGCCGGGCTCCGCCGCCTCGAATTCTCCTTCTCCAACCGCACCGACTTTCTCGACTCGCTCCAAGTGCACTATCAGAACCTCCATCTTCAAGCTCTCCTCTCCTCCCTCCCTCCCACTTCTCGTCCTCAACAACAGCAACACACGAGCGCAGCAGCGACCGTATCGCACTACGCTCCCTTCCACCCTCTCCCGTTCGTGTCGCCGTTCACCGAGGTGGGAGAGGAGTTGGACCCGTTTGGGAGGTACGGCGAGGGGGAATACGGTGCGAGGGATGGGTGGGGACCTGGGAGTCCTGGGTGGGGGATGTCGGGGGCGCAGGGAGGTCAGCATGTCATGAGGAACTGGCCGTGAGTGAGGGGGCAGTGAGGTTTTAGTGCTGGTTAGGGTTGTTGTGCAAGTTTTCTTTCTGAAGTGATGGAGTGATTGCGTTGGAGTAGCCCAGTTGACCTGCTCTTCTTAGGCTCGCCTTCGCACTTCGCTGCCTTCGCAAGGAGAGCATCGAGAGAGTTCGCACGCTCGCCGAAAAAAGTCGTTCTCCGCCTCGACCCCTTTTGACCTCCTTCCTCACCCCCAAGCCTCCCCACCTCCCTAAAGACCCGCCACCGCCGCCCAAGGACAGCCAAGATGGGACTCGCCGGCAACAAGCAAAAGCAGAGGATCCAAGACGGTTCGTTCCACCTCTTCCTTCCCGCACGCGCGAGCACGAGCTCATTCTCCTCTCCCCAGATCCTCGCAACACGCGCTGGGCCACCGGTACGCCACAAACCCCGCTCTGCTTCTAGCTTCGCAGCGCTGACCTGCTCCCGCAGACACCAGCGCCCCAGGATTCCGTCTCCTCTCCTCCATGGGCTGGACTCCCTCGGCCCCAGCTCTCGGCAACGCCTCCTCCCAGGACCTCATCAGCGCCGGTGGCTCGACGGCCTACAACAAGAAGATCAGCGTGATCCCGACCGCCAAGTCCGACAACCTCGGTATCGGCGCTCGAGGAGGACAGGGAATCGGGAGCATGCGCGCTATTGGAGTCCCTATGGGCGCTATGGGGTTCATGGCGGCCAGCGCACCGGGGGAGGGAGTTCACGAGGTCAAGGAGGTCAAGACTGGGGGAGAGTTTGGGAGGCTGTTGGAGAGGTTGAACGCTGCGAGCGCGGCGGCTAGTGCGGCATCTTCGGCGGCGGGGAGCGAGGCGGAGGAGGACAAGGAGGAGGGGAAGAAGGAGAAGAAGAGCAAGAAGGACAAGGACGGAAAGAAGCGCAAGAGGAGTGCAGAGGACGACGAGGATTCAGCACCTGCGACGCCCATCGCTGTCGACTTTCCTGGCACCCCCCTCTCCCCTCCTACCGCCTCTGGATCCGCCTCCCCCGTTCCCACCGCAATCCTCCACAACCCCCGCAACGCGTACGTTCTCTCCATTCCATCCTCGCAAACGCTCACTAACGCAACCTCGCAGCGCTCGCTCCAAGCACCTCCGCGCCAAGCGCCTCGCCACCGCCAACAACGCCGCCGCCATGGCTGAAATCCTCGGCATCGCCCCTCCCTCCTCCTCTGCCCCCGCTCGCCCCCTGCACTCCCCCGTCCCCTCCTCCTCGATCACCTCGATCCCCTTCCAGACCAAAGTCCAAGTCAGCTCTCCCTCCGAGGAAGGGTGGCCTGTTGCGCCTGCGCGCAAGTTCCCTGTGTTTGCGAGCAGTGGGACGGGAGGATTGGCGGCGACGTGGGGTGGGGAGGTGACGCAGGTTACGGTCGTCGAGGAGGTGGTGGCGATGGAGCTCGATCCGGTCGAGGTGGAGAAGGAAAGGAAGCGAGCGAAGAAGGAGCGCAAGGAGTTGAAGAAGCTCAAGAAGGAGGGAGGAACGGCGAGCGAGGTGGAGGAGGTCGTCGAGGTGCCGGTCGTCGCGGCGCGAAAGTTCCCCATGTTCGCTTCGGCCTCGACGACGGGACTGGCGGCGACGTTTGTGGTCGAGGAGGTCAAGGAGGTGACGGTGGTGGAGGTTCAGGTCGGAGAGGTGGATGAGGCGGAGCGCAAGGCAGCGAAGAAGGCTCGCAAGGAGGAGAAGCGAGCAAAGAAGGCTGCCGCTGCTGCCGAGACGTAGAGAGGGTGTATCGCTGTAGTCGTTTCGGAAGCCAGTTGTGCTCGGAACTCGTGCTGTTCCTTGAAGTGTCGACTGTGAAGCGAAGTTGGGGAGCTCTCTCGCGGTCGAGCCAAGTCGAGCGGCGCTGTTTTCGCCTCCTTCCTCCACGTCTTCTGGCCGTCCTCGAGGATGTCAACCAAAGAGCTCACACCCCACCAAGCTGCTGTGCTCACCGAGCTCCAGAAGATTCTCCTGACTACGCGCCTGATGTACCTCCTCCCTTCTCTCCCGACGCGTTCTCACTGACACTCGATCCTCAGCAATGCCAACCTCGAACGCGCCATCGCCACCAGCTCTGGTCCTCTCGTAGTCGAGCAGAGGCGCGCCGTCGCGAGCGCCAAGATGTGGCAGGAGGCGCTGGGGGAGGACGTGAACGCGATGGATGTCGAGGCCGCCGAGGAGGAGTAGGAGGCTTCTTGGGACGAAGGAGGACGCTATCAAGAGATTTTGGGGCTTTGGGAAGCTGGGCAGCAGGTGCGTTGCGTGTTCAGGTGGGGAGCTGGGAGCTAACGCGTCGTGCAGGTCGAGCTGCCTGCCGAGGAGTCGGAGGGCACGAACCGACCCCAGGAGGAGGCCAGCACAGGCTAGGTCTGTCGGAGGAGTACCTGGGCTTAACAGTAGCGCGCAGGACGGCTACAGGTGTAATCCAGTCTCGAGGTGAGGTCCGGGGGGGACCTGTTTCCACCTTGCTCTCGCTGGCTCCAATCTGCTCTCAGTTCCTGCTCTGCCTGCTCTCCCAGTCGCAGTCCGAGCGATGCTCAACTCGGTGACGACGAGGGACCGTCCCGACGAAGGAAAGCCGACTCGGCTCCTCTCTCTCAACAGCACGAGCTTGCGACGAAATAGTTCACGCCTCCCCCATCTCCGCATCCTCCTCCTCCTCCTCCCCATCATCCTCAACATCGATATCCAGCACCTCGAGCCTGCGTCCATCCCCACCGAGCACGCAGGCGACGCGACGTCCTGCTCTTCCGTTGAGCGCGAGGGCTTGAGGAGGGAAGTGGCTGTCGAGAGAGTGGGCGCGGAAGACGGGGAGAGAGGCGGTAGGCTGCGAAGAAGGAGTCAGAGCTGGGTGTGTGGGGAACTGGAGCGGTTAGGCGCACCTGCGTCGGGACTTCCGCCGCTGGGGAGAAGTCGAGGTCGTCCAATCGGACGACTGAGAGGTCGTACACCGCGCCTGCAACACTCGAATCGGCCTGGTTCACGCCAAGCGTAGTGAGAGAGACGCACGCCCATCCTCAGTCGTCTTGAGCGCAAAGACGAGCTCGACGTCGTCGAAAAAGTCGAAGTCGACGACTTCGATCGCGAGCTTCCCTTCCGTGACCAGCGAGACAACCGAGAACTCGACAGATCCGTCTCCGTTGATGCGTGGAAGCCTTCGACAGACGTACACTGCGAGCAAAGAGGTGAGCGAACGAAGCGGGCCTCCGTACCCACATCAGCTTACGTGACCCCCCGCTGATCCAGGCGCTGTACAGCACACCGTTCGCATCCTGCACCCACGATATCAGCCACCGCAAGAAACCCCATCGCGCACCCACTCACCTCGCCAACAACTCTCTCCCTCACCAGCTTCTCGCTCCCCTCCAACCTCCCCACCACCACCTCACTCTCCAGCACCGCCCCTCCTCCAACCCTCTGAATAGCCTCCTTCATCCCCCCCTCCACGATCCCCGCCAACAGATGCAGCAACGCCGGTACCGATTCCGGCACAGTCAGTTGCGACTTGGGTCCCGTACCCCGCTGCGGTCGCTCGACTTGCATACTCTCGTCCCGCCCTCCTACCCCGACAAGAACGGCGTCCACCTGTCCCCGCAGCTCCTCCTTCATCCGCTTCATCATCCCCTCGAGCGACTCGACCTCCTCGGTCGCCGTCGTGCGAAGCGAGGCGTACCATGCTCGAGCGTCGCGGAGTTGCTGGTTCTCTTCGAGGGGCGTTTGGGAAGGTCCGAAGGAGAGGAAGGGGGAGAGAGTCGAGTCGGAGAGGCAGTGACGGATGTAGTGCGCGACGGGGATCGGCTGAAATTTGGCCAGAGGACGAACTTCGGACCCTTCTTGCTGAGCGACTTTTTCGAGTTCTGAGAGCGGGGGAGTTAGGAGAGTTGGGAGGAGAGGGGGAGGGACGGACCGTAGTGGATCCAGCGGGAGAAGGCGGCGAAGCAGCGCTCTTCTTCGAGTGCGAGACGCTCGATGTGCGCCGAGGCTTTGATGATCTCCTTCCCGATCTCGATGGAGCCAACGAGCCAATCGACTTGGAGGCGAAACGACTCGAACTTCTCCGGCCTGCGAGAATCTCGTGAGCCGGGTGGCAGGGACGAAGAAGGGGGGAGGAGAGAACGCACCATGCTTCCCAGGTTCGGAGTTCGTCGAGAAGGAGGATCGTATGCTCGAGAGCAGGGGCGAGCGACGTGAAGGTGACGACTTTGAGCTTCTGCAGCGCCGAGGCCGTCGCGGTCTCCCACTTTGTGAGGCCGCGCTCGTTCATCTTGGACGCGAGAAAGTCGTGCAGCGCTCGTGAAGGACGTCCAGTCGTAAGAAGGGTCAAGAGCTGGGTCGTAGGAAGATGGACGACTGCAAAGGGATTGGTTCAGTCAAGGAGAGGAGGAAGCGAGGCAGTCGACTCACCGGTTTGCGTCTTGGAGAGCTCGGCAAGACGCGCAAGCCAGGCCTTCCCGATCCTCCGCGACTCGTCCCAGAGTACTCGAGCCTCCTGAAGTAATTCGAACGCATGTTGGATGGCGTTGCGGAGCATCGTCGACTGCTGAGTGAAGATCTCGAGGGTCGGCGGGAATGAGAGGGAGAACATTTTGGTGATGACGGAGGTCGTGTTCGAGTCGGACGAAGCGATTGGGGAGGAGAGGAGGATGGCGATACGGGTGGTGGAGGAGGAGGAGGAAGGAAGGACCGTCGCGCCGACGACTCTGGTCGTGTCGTCCAGGAGAGGGCTGCTCCCTACCGAACCTAGGTAGACGCTTCCACCGAGGTAGAGATGTACCCTCCCTTGCGCGTCTCCAACAAGCAGCACCGACGCTCCGGAGCTCTTGTCCGTCTCCCTCGATCCCGCAGGCAACAGCGTCGGGAACTCTTTCGCCGCCAGCGTCAAGTCCAGCGCCCGTCCCGCCTCCTTCTCCCGTTCTCGCAAGAGCATCGCGTTCTTCATGCTTCCAAACACTCCGGAAGCAGCTGCTGCGCCTCCAGCCACTGCAGCCGCGTTCGAATCTTTGGCGAGGTTCGGGAGCGGCGGGAGCTCGGAGATGAGGGCTGTCGCGAAGGAGGTGAGGTTCGGATCGGTGGGATGGTGCAGGAGTTGCCAGGAAAGGAAGGTGATGGGTGCAGGCGTGGGAAGGGCGATGGAGGGAAGGGGGGAGAGGCCGGTGTGGACTGAGAGGAGGGCGAAGCTGGAGTGGAGGTTGGAGGAGCTGGGAGGGGTGACGCCGACTGCTAGGTAGTTTCCTGTACGCAACAAGCAAGAGGATTAGCTTCCTTTGAGAGCTCCCCTTGCAGAGAAAGAAGCCGTACCTTCGGGGTTCCACGCCATCACCTCAACCAGACCTCCCTGCTGCTCCTTGCCCTTGCCCTTGACGCCTCCCTTGACAGCAGGACCACTCGGGCTCCATTCCCAAACGACTTCGGCAGCTCCTGTTGTCCTCCAAAGGCTGACCTTGGAGTCGGTTGTTGCTGCGTCGGGTTGAGGAGCTGAGGCGGACGCGAGAGCGATGAGGTCGCGTGTTGGGCAGCAAGACGACGGAAGGAGAGTGCTGGCAGATGGAAGGACTTTGCTGGCCAGAGTTTGAAACTCGACTCGTTCAGTCATCTTCAGCTGAACTTGAAGGGAGCCGGTCCAGGGGGAGGAACGAGGTCAACAGCCAACTCTCCCCTCGAGCCTCTTCCCTTCTGATCCCCGCTCGCCTGCTTGCTCTTCCCTCCTTAACTCGATTTCAGCCGCACACGAGCTCAACCTTGAGAGCTTTACACCCAGAGAGCTCGCCGTCACAACCGCTCTCGCCGCCCACCCCCTTTCTCCTCCCTCCACCAGCTCATCCTCTCGACCTCTCCGCTCGCCGGCACTCAACTTTCAGCAGGCACCCTTCTCTCGCCATCTCCCTACAGAGAGATCCACGCTTACGGCACCCGAGGTCAGCCACCTTCCAGACGCCACTCCCTTTATTCCCTCGTGCGGCGAGCTTGGGCGCGTCGTTCGCGGTATCTTTTGGGAAGCGACGAGGAGGCCGCGGATACCAGGGACGGAAGCTGGCAGGAAGGCGACCTGGAGGGCTGGGTTGGACTCGTCGATTGCGGTTCCCGAGGAAGGCTGGAAGGTCAACAACGAAGCAACGGCGAGGTGGGATCGGACTGGAGCTGATCCACTCTCTCCTTCCACGCAGACAACCCAGCGACACCTCAGGACAGCTCTTAACACCCTCCACGAGCTGTCCATCTTTCTTCGCCACACCAGCTCGGAGAGCGCTCGCCGGACTGGCCGTCCTCATTGCTAGGCGACAGGTCCCTCCAGCACAGTCCTCTCGACCGGCCCATGTCCCCTCCTCCCGAAGGAACGACAAGTAACCCACGCCGTAGCCTCGCCTTGACTCTCTCGCGCACCAACTCTCGCCGGAACCGCAACAGCGCCGCCGAGCCATCCTCATCCTCCCCCTCGTCCTCCCCCTCTCGCGGCTCCTCCCACTCCCGTTCCACCTCTGCAAACATGCCGATGGGATCAGCAGGACGAAACGGAGGGTCGACTTTCGTCACCCGCGAGGTCGAGATCCCACCCAGCCCAGAAGGGAGTCCGCCACATTCTCCCTCGCTGGGCTCCGGTCGACCGCCTTCGAACCATTCTCTGGGACGTTCTTCAACGGGAGGAGCATCTCTAGAAGGAAGCAATCGCAGCGTGCCGCCCTTACCAGCCCTCCCTTCCTCTCTCCTCGACGCCCTCGCCCGCGAACCCCCACCAGCGAACAACTCCCATCGCAACGGCGCCACCTCGACCCGAACGAGCCTCTCCCTCTCCCGCGTCTCCGCCTCCCCCGTCTCCCTCACTCCTCTCCTCTCCAACGACTCCTCGCGCCCGCACGCCC
>JANGFH010000798.1:499-11814 GCA_025758715.1 Glaciozyma martinii | reverse complement strand
GTCGTCGTCGTCGTCGTCGAACGCTCTCTTGCGAAGAGGGAATCTGAGCTCCTGTTTCTGACGCGGTCGACTTTCCTCTCTCTCCCGCCACACTCTCGCCACGCTGTCGTCTCCAACTCCCCCTCCTCTACCACCACGCGCCGTTCCACTCCCTCCTCCAGCCCCTCCCCGTCGCGCCTCCACCGTCGCCCCTGCGCTCCACCCATCCCTCTCCAATGACGCCCTCTTCTCCCTCCTCAGGCGGTGGAACAAGCAGGTCACCCACCTCCGGTCTGCGCCCGTGCCCAAGGAGAGACTAGACCTTGCACCGGGGAAGGAGGTCGAGTTTTCGCCGGAGCAGCTGAGGAGCAATGTCGAGAGGCTATATCTGACGGTCGTGCGGGGAGCGATGGCGCTGATGGAGGAGGTGGCGAGGTTAAGGAGCTGGGAGGAGCCCCTTAGGACGACGGCGTTTGCCTCGGTGCGTCCACTTTCACGCAGGGAGAGAGCGTGCTGACCCAGGAGCAACAGGCCTACTTCCTTGGGTGGAACTCACGCGTTGGGATCGGTGCCTTCCTCCTCTGCTTCCTCTCCGCCCTCGTCCTCTCCCCTCCTTTCCGAACCTTCGCCTTCCCACCTCGTCCCCCCGCACTCTCTCCCGCAGCCCCCACCCTCTCCCCCTCCGAACTCGCCGAATCCGAAGCAACAGCGTTCGCGGACGAAGTCTCCCAACTCGCCGCGTCCCCCACTTCGGAACCTCCTCTGTCAGTCGAAGACCTCCTCGACCCCGTACCGGTGGAAGAAGAGACGAAGAAGGAGGACAAGGCGCGCGTGACGAAGCTTGCGAAACATGGGTTGCCGATCCAGCGGTTCGCGGGGGATGTGGCGGACGGATGGGAGAGGTGGGCGAATGCGCTCGAGCCTACTTCTCCCTTCCCAACGCACGAGGCGAGGATCAAGGTCGCGCTGTACCTCCTTCCGGTGGCGTTGGCGCTCGCGGTGGTCCCGACTGCCATGATTGTCAGCGCCTTGACGGCTGTCGCAGGACTGGCGTTCTTTGGAGATCCGATGCTGCGACTCGGGATTCGCCTACTGGACCAGCACGCAGGATCCTGGCGCGAGGCGGTCGAGATCCAGCAGTACGTTCTCTTCTCCCCCCTCTGCGAAACCCGAGCTCAATTTTCGAAATCGCAGCTCCATCCTCGCTCGCGTTCCCTCCAATGCTCAGCTCACCATCACCCTTTTCCGCACCGCCGAAGCATCCGGCACCCCCCTCCCCCCTCCTCCTCTCCCTCTCACCCCCGCCTCCTCTCCCGCTCCCGTCCCTCCAGCTCCCACACGGAACGAATCCGATGCGACGTCGGTGCCGAGTCCTCGGAAGGATAGGGACGGAAAGAAGAAGCTCGCGGCGTTTGTGAGGACTGCGGCTCGGATGACGGAGGAAGGAGCTGGGTACGTGAGTGGGCAGAAGAGCTTTGATTGGGAGAAAGTCTCGCGGGTGCGTTCCCTCTCTCTCCCTCTCTCTCCCTCTCTCGTTCATCCTCGCTGATGAACGACGATACCAGCTGGCGGTCGACAAGCTCAAATCTACAACCGGTTCAGCCCTCCCTGAGCATCTGATGGCCGTCGTCCCTCGCTCCCCCGCCGCAGCCGACGAGCGCTCCAACTCCAGTCCGTGCATCCCCTCCTCTCTCTTCCCTACTAACCCCTCAGCAGCATTCTACGCGCACCACACCTCAAAACCAGGTCACCTCCTCCTCCGTCCCTCCTCAACAATCCCTTCCGCCACTCCCACCCCTCCTACAACCCTCTCTTTCCTCCCCGTCGGCGCCGCCTCCCCTGACCCGATCTTGATCCCGCTCGAGCAAATAACGAGTCTGAGAAAGACGGCGGGGTTGGGGTGGAAAGGACGGTTGGCGGCGGGGTGGGTTATGGGAGGGGGGAATGTCGGGGATGGGATTGAGGTGAGGTGGTTCGTTCCTGCTCTGGCAAACGAGGGGGAGAACGAGGGAGGGGAGAGGACGGAGGGGGAGGGAGGGGAGAGGGTGGAGAAGTTTGCGGCGATCGTGAGGAGGGACGAGTTGTTTAATAGGCTTGCGGGCCTCGCGGAGACGAGGTGGGAGAGTGTCTAGATGGGATGCGGGATTGCAGAGTTCGTACATTGATGGAGGGAGGGAATGTTTATCGATTGTTGCGGTAGAATCCGTACAGGATCGTCTTTGCGAAAGCGGAGAAAGTCGATCCTGGTGCTGCGGTGGTCGTCAGCGATTCGGTTCGGGGAGAGAGAGGGAGGACGTACTGCCGACTACTGCACGACCTTTTGCGATGACTTCCGCATCGACGAAAGGCTCCAAGAACGGACCTAATCGCTCCTCATCTTCGTCGACGACGCTCTCGAGGTATTCGAGCTCCTCCACGCGCTCGAGGTTGAGAGTGTTGATGGAGAGGAAGTCGGAGAGGAAGAAGATGCAAGGGAAAGTGTTGTGGAAGAGGTCGAGGACTCGATCGTCGCGAGGGTCGAAAGAGTCGGTAGCGACGAAGAGGGGAGTGTTGAGAGTTGCGAAGAGGGACTCGAGGGGGTAGAGGATGGAGGGGCATGCAAGACTGGGGGAGGGGTGGGCGATATCGGAGGGATGGAGGGGGGAGGGGAGGAGAGGGGAGGGTCGGTGGAGAATGTCGGCGCGGTTCGAGGAGAGGAGGGAATCGGCGGTGGAGAGGTCGAGGCCGTACACTTTGGTGCAGAGGGTGATGAACACTCGCGCTGTTCGCTCGACAGCGACGTTCTGCAAGGAAGACGACGTGAGTTTGTGATCTCGGGGCGGACCTCGCTACTCACCTTGAACTTGTCCCCACTCCCTCCGACCCGAAGATGCAAACCAACATAGTTCTTCCTCCCTCCCAACCGCTCCGCAATCGCATCACTGATCTCGTTCAGCAACACCTCCTTGAACGCCATCTGCCCATCCGCCCACTTCTTGACCGCCTTGTTCTCCGCGCTCCTCAGCGTGAGCCTCCCTCCTCCATACAGTCCTCCAAACTCCAACAACTTGATCCCATCATACCTCTCAATCTCATTCATGTCGATCAACTCGCTGAACATCGTGTCCCCAGGTCCGAGGTCGCAGGCCGGTCCAGAGGTATCGCAAATCCTGTACGAGCGACGATCGAGGTCGGGGAACGACTTGATTTCCGAGGGAAGGATGTTGAGCGCCGTTTGGAACCAGGAGCGGTCGAAAGTCGGGCGGTTGATGACGCGTTGGTGGGCAGAGAGGGTTTTGGCGCCTAGGATCCAGGACCAGCTCGCTCGACGAGAATTCCACGCCGCGCCACACTGTACACCGAGACCATTAGCTCCCGCTCTAGAACCTCGCGCCAGGAAGACGCACCTCGTTCCTCCGCTCAGCGGGATCGAGAATCGCTCGGCACGCCTGCAAGTCCGAATGCTCCGCCTTCTCCAAATCCCTCTGCAGATCAGGCGTAGCAGCCCAAGCCACCGCATCCCCCAGCGTAACCGTCGGCACCAACAGGGTCCTATTCAGCACGCGTCCCAGAACGAGCGCATTGACGAACGCGATCCTGCACGCGCGCGAAAATGAGTGGACTGGGACGCGCGGGAGGGAAGGAGGGACGGACCGCTGGTTGTGGAAGCCGGAATGGGCGAGGTAGGTGATGTAGCGCTCGTTGGGGTCTAGAGTCGCTGGGACGGGCCAGTCGTCGGTCGTGAGGCGGAGGTGGTGAGGTCGGGCGGCGGGAGGCGGGGGAGGGGGCTTGGTGATGGTGAGGAAGGTGGATGGGAGGGGTACTAGAGGGAGGGATTCGAGGAGGAGGATTGGGGGTGGAGGTGGATCTGCGGGTTCCTCGTCTTCGTCTGGTTCGAGGAAGGGAGGAGGAGGAGGCGGGAGGAGGTGTCGGACGGGTGTTGGGGAGGGGACGGGTAGAGGAGTACTGCTGGTCGGTTGTTCCTCGATGATCGCACTGCCGGGGGTAGCCGCGTCGTAGATGAGAGGTAAAAGTCGCGTTCGAAAGCTCGGCACGTCCTGCCAGGTCTGAGGGAGCGTCGCGTCGCGAAAAGCGAAATAGCTGATCGAAGTGAACCCCAGCAGGCATAGCAGGCTCGTTCGAAGAGCACGGCGCTCCATCTTGAGGGTCCAGCGAGGGAGGCGAGAGGGAGGAGAGAAGGAGAGGAGCGACAGTAGCGACGTTGGAGGACAACCATGTTGAGCTTGGGCCACGCACGAGAAGTCGTGTCGATTCCTCTGAGTACTGAAGAGGGTTCAAGAGGAAGCTTGGCGTGGTGCGGAGTAAGGAAGGAGAGCAGCGAGAAGCCTGCTGGACGACGACCTCGGAGAGGGGGAAGCAGCGGGCGCAGCTGCGCAGGCGGCAGCCACCGAGTTCCCCTGACCCCAGCCCGTGTGTCCCTACCAGCCGCTGGGAAGTCCTTGAACGGGTGCGCACCCGCGTGGAATCCCTGCTGGTTGAAAGGAACGGAACGACCCCTGGTCGGCGACAGCTCCAGCGCCCCGCCGCCACAAGCTCCCCCTCTTCCTCTGCGTCACGTAGTGACTCCCAAAGCAGCTCCTGCGGTGTGTTTGTGAGTCTGTGATCTGCTGGGACGATAGCGACGTTGATAGGGCGAAACGAGGAGGAAGAGGATCGCAGGTCCGTGAGGCGAGGAGCGTGCGGGCCTGTGCTCGCTTCTCAGAGAGCAATTCCGTCTCCAAGGGGCAACAGTGAAGGAGCGAAGGAATCGAGATCGCTGAGGACGACCGACGCCCGAGGGAGGAAGCTCGAGGGAAGTCGAGCGCGCTGGAGTCCGGACCTCGCTAATTTGGTGCAAAATCTAATATTGTCCATCTTCGCAACGCTCTGCTCCTCCTAGATCCACAATGCCGCCAGCGCAATCATCGCAACCCCAGCCGCCCCTCGAACGACTCCAACTCCACTCCCATCCGCTCCGCCAGTCCTGCGCCAACAAGCCCTCATCAGCTTCCCTCCTCACTTCCTTGCCCCAAGAAGAACTCACGCCATAGTTCTCAAGACCGCCTCGTCGCTCGTAACCCTCACCTCCCAAACCGCCACCTCCCCATCCGTCTCGATCCCATGATTGACCCCCTCGGAACTGTTCGCCTTCAAGAACCCAGCGACCATCATCGACGTCGTCTCGAATGTCCGGTTCGTGACGCGCGACTTGGTACCACCTGCTACAGTCGCGTTCCCCGTTAACCAGTCGCGTCCGTCGTCGTACCCGTTCGGCGCGATCATGTGGTTCGCTGCGAGGTCGAGCTCGTTGGAGGCGGCGAGGAAGTAGGCGCCTGTGGGAGCGAGGGTACCGTTCTGGACCTGCGTGTCGAGGTTAGCTCGAGGGACGTCGTGCGGGTGTGGGGGAGAGAAGGGAGAGAAGGGAGAGAAGGGAGAGAAGGGAGAGAAGGGAGAGGGCGTACCCACCACCTCGCGTGGTTCCCGCCCAAAAAGCTCTGGCGGCAAGTCCCAATGATCGGATCACCGTAGTTGTGCCTCAGGATCCCACTCTGGTTCACTGCGAGCCCGTCAGCTCCGTCTCACACCCCCGAAAGAGACGACGTACGAGCTCCATTCCCATCTCCCAAGTCCGCCTGCTGCTTGCTCCCACCGCTCATCCCAAGGCACTCCCCCGACTGGTCGAGCGATTCCATGAAGTCAAAGAACCCGGGGTCGGTGAGGATGAAGGGATCGCTGGTCGAGGAGATGACGCTGCGAAGGCCGAGGTCAGCTCTCCTTCTTTTCGAGCGCAAGGCGGAACGAACACGTTAATCGGCTCTCCTAGCCCTGCGGGGAAAGTTCCTTGGGCGATCTGGGAAGTTGGGGTCAGCTGGGTGCGGGGGCAGCGATGGAGGGAGGTTCGTACAGTCAGCCAGGAGCCAGTTGTCATGGAAGAGTTGAAGAAGCCTGCGGGCGCAGGAGCTTGGCGTGCGGCGAGGGGAGTGGCGAGGGAGCGAGAGGCGAGAGCTGCGAGAAGCAACAGCGTTGTCGGGTAGGGCAGCATGGCGTAGAGAGAGGAAGAGCGAATCGTTCAAGGAACTTGGTCAGGGACAGGCCAAGTGTGCTTGGACGGACTGTATTCTCGGGATTCTCGAGACATTCAGTTGAGCTTACTTGGACCAGCAAGCAGCGAGGTACTTGAGCTGACGTAAGGACGCTGAGTCGGCGCGTCTGGGTGAGGATGGAGCAGTGGGAAGCAGCTGAACGCTGGAAGGAGTCGATCTAGCAGAGAAAGCCAGAGGGAGAGAGTGGAAGAGCAACTCGAACGGAGGAAATCGACGCGTTCCGGGTTAAACGAGCTCCTGGGCTTGTCCAGTTCCGCAACTCCCCCTTCAACCCATCACCGCCCCCCACTCCCAGCGACGTCAACGAGCGTTTGATTACACCCAGCAGAAGAACACGCCCAGCCTCGAAGCGGCGCGAACGCTTCCTCTCCAACCCCAGTCGATCCCCACCTCTCGGCGATGCTCTACGTCGCCTCCGCCCAACCCGCCACAGCGCAGCTCTCGGCCCTCTCCTGCGACTTTCTCACCCCAGGCACCAAATCCCTCATCATCAAGTGCGTCCCCTTCCCCGCGCGTTGAGTAGGCCGAGCTGATCCCGATGTTCGGTGCTGGCAGCAAGCTCACGCGGATCGAGGTGTGGGAGCTTCGGGAGGATGAGGAGGGGCTGAAGATGGTGTTGGAGATTCCGGTGTGGGGAGCGGTGGCGGCGATGCAGGCGGTCAAGCTTCAGGTGAGTGAGACGGGTTGGTGAAGGGGAGGTGGTGCTGCTTGGGTTTGGACTGGTCTCGGCGCGCTCTGAAGGAGGGGCGCACACAGAGAGAATGGAAGCTCTGGGGCTTAGGCAGGCGAGCGTGCGCGACGGCCCATCGGTGCGGTCCTGTTCGAGCTCAGCTCGGAGGGGGACGTCTGATCTCGTGCCGCTGCCGTCTCTCTGCAACCGCTCCTGAGATGCGATAGGAAAGCTGATGTGCTTGAGGGCGGCCCGGGGACTTGTCGCGAGGCGGCTACATCCCTGCGGAGCGGCACTCGGAGACAGTGACAGGCGGTCTGAGGTGCAGTTCGAGCGACCTCGCAAGGACAAGACGGCCATCAAAGACTTTCCAGCGAGCAGAAACCGTTTGCTGGTACGTGTTTGTGCGGCTTGGGTCTTTCCTCTTCCGAAGAAGCGCAGGTTTGTACTCGGAGGCCGACGTGCGGAACGGATCCTGCCCTGCGGAGTTGTCCACCGCGATTCCTTCGCGCATCGCGCCTGCGACGAGAACAGCGATCTACCGGAGCTTTTCGAGGCTCTCCACTCTCGACTGTGTGTCGGGAGCGAGGCCTTCGATGGGCTTGTCCTTTGGATCCTGTTTTCGCTGGACCTGTCCAAGCTTCACAGCTCCTGGACGGCAGGACGGAGTTCTTTCCAGGTCTTTGAGAGGACTCAAGTCGACCAGCGTACGACTTAGGTTCTCGGTGAACCCTCTGGTTCTTACTGCTGTCCATGGCAGCGCGGTTGCCTGCCTGTCTTTCTCCTGCTCCCGCTTCGAACCCGGAGTACTCGAACAACTCGGGTAATGAGAAGGCGGGTTGCGAGCTCTTCGTTCTGCACGGGGCTAGCTAAGTAGCAATTCTTGGCTGGCCTGGCGGATTCGTAGAGAGCCCGTATCCTGCAACGCAGGCAAGCGAGGAAGCGATCACCCTCTCTACAGATACAGCGCAGGTGTGCCTATCGAAGCCGACGATGTGGAATGGTGCGGTGTTTCGTCGATTGACTTGCGAGCGACGCGCAAGAGATCTCTTCCACGGCGATTCTTCACCTCTCGCACGACCTCATCCACTGACTCTCTCTCTCTTTGCAGGGCCAATCCACCTCCTCCATCGTCGTCC
Organism: Glaciozyma martinii; assembly: GCA_025758715.1. NCBI lineage: Eukaryota > Fungi > Basidiomycota > Microbotryomycetes > Kriegeriales > Camptobasidiaceae > Glaciozyma > Glaciozyma martinii. The sequence goes on along the minus strand of JANGFH010000798.1, from coordinate 3,943 downwards.
TCACAGCATCACTCCACCTTTTCGCCCTCACCTACTCCCCGACCGCACCCCACATCCTCACAACCTCGACGACCTCGATCCTCGAGCTTCACGGCCGCCTCTCCTCCCTCCAGGCGATCCTCGTCGACCCCACTCAGCGCTGCCTCCTCGTACACGCCTACAACGGCCTCGTCCGCGTCATCCCTCTCGCACCTCCCAAACCCTCCAAGCGGAACCAACTAGCTTCGCCTGCACTAGATCTCAGTAGGGGGTACAACGTTCGTCTCCCCTCGCTCAATATCACCTCTCTCGCTTTCCTTCCCCCCGCTGTGGAAGCCGAGGGACTTTCGTTTCTCGCGATGGTGTATTCTGATCATCTTGGGCGGAGGATCCTGGAGGTCCGGGAGCTGGATTTGGAGGAGAAGGAGTTGGTCGAGGACGGGGTAGAGGTCGTGCTTGAGGACCCGGGGAGCGAGATCGTCATCCCTGTTGTGGGGGAGGGAGCGCAGGGGAGGGGAGTGGTGGTGGTGGGAGAGGAGTCGCTCGTGTGGGCTGGGATCGGAGGACAGAAGGGGAAGGCAATGGAGGCGAAGGTGAAGTGTGCGATTCCGGTAGGGAACATTCAGGCGTGAGTTTTTTTCGAGTCTTCTGGAGGAGGCAGGAGCGGGACTGAGCGAGTGAGCAGGTGGACGAAGTTGGACGGAGGAGAGGATCGTTTCCTGCTCGGCGACATCTACGGCAAGCTCATCGTTCTCGAAATCGTTCGAGGGAGTGGAGGGAACGTTGTCGAGCTTGTTGCGACCGATCTCGGAGATGTGAGCCTTCTCGTTCCCTCGTCCTCGACCTTGCTGACATCCTCTTTCGCAGACCTCCTCGCCTACCTCGATAGTCCACCTCTCCCCCTCCCTCATCTACCTCTCCTCCCGCTTCGCCGACTCCCAGCTCGTTCGCCTTCCCTCCAACCTCTCCTCATCGCAAGACAAGGACCGCATGGACGTCGAGGAGGACGACAGCCTCGCCCTCGTCGCGACGTTCGCCAGCCTCTCCCCTATCCTCGATTGCTGCGTCGTCGAAGCCGAAGGCGGAGGAGCGAGTCACGTCGTTACGTGCTCGGGAGCGTATAAGGGCGGATCGTTGAGGGTTGTGAGGCAGGGCGTTGGGCTGAGCGAGTTGGCGAACTTGGAGATGGAGAACATCCAGCGGATCTGGTCGATGCGGCGGGAGTCGAGGTGCGTTGGTGTGCCGGGATTGTCGAGACGACGCTGATGATATCTGCAGTTCCGACGAGCTGCTGGTCCTGAGCTCCTTCAACGAGACTCGAATCCTGTCGTTCTCGTCGAGCGAAGGTGCCGAGGACGAGATCGAGGAGATTGACCTCCCCGCCTTCATCGCCGAGACCGCGACGCTCCTCGCCAGCCACCTCGGCTCCCTCTTTGCGCAAGTCACGGCGAGCGGGATCGGCTACTCGGATGGAACGACTGCGAACGTTGGGAGGTGGACGCCGGAGGGAGGGAAGAAGATCACGTTGGCGGTTACGGATGGCGCGCGTATCGTGCTGGCGGTTGAGGGTGGGGTAATCGTGCTGCTGGCGGAGCAGGCTGGTGGACTCGTCCAGGTCGGGTGCGTGATCCGTTCGCTCCCTCGAGCAGGCTGGCTGATTCCTCTGCAGATCTACGCAGCTCGCGAACGAGATCGCTTGCCTCGACCTCGCTACCGTCGGATCGGAAACCCTCGCTGCAGTGGGGCTCTGGACGGCGCAAACCGTCCTCCTCATCTCTATCCCGACTCTCGCCACCATCTCCTCCCAGATCCTCGACACGAACTACCTCATCCGTTCCGTCCTCCTCACGACTTTCAGCGACGGCATCACTCACCTCTTCACCGGCCTCGGAGATGGCTCCCTCACCAGCTTCGTCGTCGAGAAGGCTTCGGGGAGCATTGTCGAGAGTACGCGCAAGACCGTCACTCTGGGAACGAGGCCGATCGTCATGTGCGCCTTCACGGCCAAGGGCTCCACGAGCGTCTTCGTTTCGAGCGACCGGCCGACGGTCATCTCGCGCGCCGGCGACAAGCTCGTGTACTCGAGCGTCAACCTCAAGGTTCGTTCGATTCGCTACTCGTACTCCTTTGACTAGCTAACTTGGTGCCTACAGAACATCAACGCCGTCGTCGCCTTCAACTCCAGCGCCTACCCCTCTGCCCTCGCTCTCGCCTCCCCTACTGAGCTTTGGATCGGTCGGATCGAAGACATCCAGCGCGTCGACATCCGAGCGATCCCGCTCGAGGAGGACGAGCCGAGGAGGATTGCGCACGATCCTGTGGGCAAGGCGTACGGCGTCGCATGCCTCAGGCGAGACGTCAACCGAGTGACTGGGGAGCAGGCCACGCTGGGCTCCGTCAAGATGTTTGACGACCAGTCCTTCGAAGGTGCGTTAAGCAACCCCTGCTCGCTCTTCGCCCGAAGCTGACTTCTCGTGTCGTGCAGTCCTCGCCGACATCCCCCTCGAGCCTCAGGAGGAAGGTCAGAGCATCGCAGTTCTTTCGGTCGGCGGCGTCAAGAAGTTTGTCGTCGGTACCGCCTACGTCCTTCCCACCGAGCAGGAGCCTACGAAGGGTCGCATCCTCATCTTCAGCGAGGCCGCCGACCGCACGTTCGAGATGACGAGCTCGCAAGTCGCCAGTGGCTGCCCTTACGCGCTCGCAACGCTGGCGGACGGCTTCCTTGCAGCTGCCGTCAACTCTCAGGTGTGCTGGCTTTGCTCTTTCACTCGCGTTCTTAGCTCACGCTTTCGACACAGGTCGAGGTCTTCTCTGTCGACGCATCCACTCTCGCCCTCACTCCTGCAGCCTCTTGGGGCGGCTCCTTCATCTCCCTCAACCTCGTCAGCTGCGCCGACAACACCCTCCTCGTCGGGGACGCCCTCCGCTCCGTCACGCTCCTCAAGTTCACTCCCAGCCCTCCAAAGCTCGAGGAGGTCGCGCGGGACTACAGCGCGCGCTACATGTCGGCGGTCGAGAGCCTCGTTGGGACGACCGAGTACATTGGCGCCGAGACGGATCTCAACCTCTTTACGGTTCAGAAGGAGAACGTTACGAACACGAGGAGTATGGTCGAGGAGCACGCGCTGGCGCCGAGGGGAATGTTCCACTTGGGGGAGATGGTCTCCAAGTTCGCGCATGGTACGTTCTCTCTTGCTCGTGCTTGAGGCAAAGCTGATCCTCTACTTCTCTCCAGGCTCGCTCGTTCAGCAGTTTGGCGACAACGCTGGCGTCGCCTCCCCCCGCCTCATATTCACCACTTCGGCTGGATCTCTCGGCGTCATCGTCGAGCTGGATGCTGCATCGTCCAAAGTGCTCTCGGACCTCGAGCGTAACATGCGACAGGTGGTCAAGGGTGTCGGCGAGCTTAAGCAGGAGGGGTGCGTCGGTTCCATTTATATAGTTCTCTCGAGCAAAAAGCTGACC
>JANGFH010000796.1:0-21932 GCA_025758715.1 Glaciozyma martinii | reverse complement strand
CTCTTCCGCCTTCGCACCGACCGGGAAGGAAGACGTGTTGTGACTGCATCTACAACGCCAATGCGCTGCGAAATCACTGCTACCAACAGCTGCCATCCCCCTGCTGAACTGCGACCGAGCTCGTCTTCGCGAGCGCAAACGAGCCTTCCTCGCTTCGCACTCCCCTGCTCCACAGGAGAAGCAGCAGGCAGTGGAGGAAGCCAGAGGTAGATGAGGGATTCCGAGCAGCGCCAGTCGCAAGCGAAGCACCGTGATCACTCTCTTGGGGCCTCCTCGCGCGAACCAAGGTATAACAACTGCGGCAAAAATAAAAGACTACACAAGCTTCCCCCACCCCTTACTTCCTCCTCAAGGTCGGGCCAGGCTTCGAGACGGGGAACGAGAGGAGCGAAACTCCCGCCCTCCCACTCGTCGGCGGCGCCGCCACTCGGTCCTTCGGCGGCGGCCTCGATCTCGTCACCTTGACGACCTTCTCCTTGACGACCTTGACCGCCTTGACGACCTTGAGCGCCTTGACCGCCGTCTTCCTCACCGCTCCCGCCCCAGCCGCGCTCTTCGTCTTCGGCTTCGCGACGGTCTTGCCCTTCGCACCCTTGCTCTCCTTCGCCTCGACCCGCTCCTTCTCCTCCTTGACCCTCTCCCTCTCCTCCTTCCGCTTCCCCGCCGCCTCCTTCTCGCACCTCTTCACCTCGACCCTCTCCTCCTCCTCCTTCTGCTCCGCCCCGAGGACCTCGACAAACTCCTGCACGTCCCCGCGCACCCAGACGTCGAAAACGTCCTTCCACTCCCTCGACGGCGTAGGAAAGTCGTAGTTGAGGTAGACGGAATGAACGGGCGGAGGCTTGACCTTCCTCTTCCTCGACGTCCCACCTCCCGAAGCGCTCGTCGATCCACTCGCAACCGGCAGCTCGAAGTCCTCCTCCTCGCTCTCCTCCTTCCTCGGTGGCCGAATGACCTTGGCGAGCTCTCGGACGAGCAATTTCGTTCCGGGGACTTTGAGACTGGTCCCTACGACGAGGAGGAGGTCCGGCCTGGCGCCCAATAGGTCCTTCCTCGTGATCTCGCCCACTCGCTCGCCCTCCTTGTGCGCTTCGCCGTAGAGCACTACGTCCGGCTTCATCCTCCCAACCCCTCGCGAGCGTTCTCCCGCCGCTTGGCGCACCCCGTCGATGAGCGCGCACTCGGGGCAAGGGATCGGAGAGCCGGTCGACAGGGTTTCGAGGTGCGGAGTGATGGAGACGGTTTCGTGGCAGGCGGGGCAGGAGAGGGTCGATAGGTGTCCGTGGAGGGGGATGCAGCGAGGGATTTCGGCGGGGTCGGGAGAGGAACGTTTGGAGGGAGAGCGAGGGGAGGCGGGAGGAGTGGGGAGGGTGCGAGGTTTGGTGGAGCGGCGGGAGGGGACGGGGAGGGACTTGTCGCCTAGGCCGTAGGAGAGTCCGACTTTCTCTTCGAGGCCGTCGATGTTCCTGCGAGGGGTTAGTGGGGAAGAAGGAGGGAAAGAGGAGAGGACGCACTGGGTGTACACTCGGAACAGCTTCCCTTGCTCGTCAAGCGCCTTGAGGAACCGATGGAACGAGGTGGGCTCAGCGAGGTCCGACATCTGCTTGAGCTCGGCGATCATGGTATAGAAGATGGCGGCGTTGGACTCGGACTGCATGCACTCTGGATCAGCACGCTCCTCCTTCGACGACGACGGTGGGAAAAGACGCACGGAGAAGAGTGAGGCGTCAAAGAGGTCCTTCCCAGAGCTCAGACGAGCCTCGGGGTGCTGCCGTTTGAGAGTGTCGAACAGTCCTTGAGAGCTTCGGAAGTCGGGGATCCCACTCGCACAGGAGATGCCAGCGCCTGCACCAACTCGTGAGCTTTCGTCCTCTCCCTCCCTCCGATAAACCTGGACTGACCACAGACTACAGCGATCCGCTTGGCCTTGAGAACAGCTCGTGCGACGTGTTGGAGAGAGAGAGTTGCAGGATCGTCCGATGGTGATGCGGAGAGGGCGGTAGAGAAAGGCGGGAGGGAGGATTCGAGAAGTGGGGGGACGGAACCAAAGGAGAGGACCGGAAGGGAGCCCATGTGTGCAGTCGGGAGAGGAGATCGTTGGCAGGAGGAGTGATGTCGCGGGGGAGATGTTGAGCGAGGAGGGGTGGCTCCCTCGTTGAGGCTGGCCCGGGGGCAGCGGCGGTGACTGAACTCGTTGGTGCTGAGGGTACTGCTCGTGATTGCTGTGCTGTTACAGTCGGTGTCAAGGAGGAAGGGACGAAGGAGGAAGAGAGTTGAGTGATTCGACCTCTTCGTTTTGCGGAGTCCTCGAGCGAGGAAGAAGACTTCTCTGTCTCCGTACACGACGAGCGAGCGACACAGTCAGCTTGGGAACAGGTCAGTCCTGGCCAGGAACCCAAGCAGAACGCACAAGCTAACGCTTTCCTTGACTGGCAGCTCACCGCCCCGAGCCCTCTTGATCTGCTTCTCCGCTCTCCTCTGCTCCCTCTCAGCACCCAGACGAGTCAGCCGCGCAGGTCCATACGGCCACAGCTGCTGAACCCAACTAGCAGTCCACGAGCTCCCCGCCCCAGCCGCCCGTCATGAGCGACTACATCCAGCCATCGAAAACGAACGTGGTCCGCGGGACGACCGCTCACTGCAAGCGCTGCTTCACCCAGCGTGCGTTATCTTGCTTGCTTGGAGCTCAGGGAGGGAGAGCTGATGCGAGTGCCCTTCAAAGGGCAAGTCATCAGGTGGCAAGCTCCTCGTGTGCAGCAACTGTCGCGCGGTAGCGTATTGCTCCCCAGAGGTACGCTCTCTCTCTGCCAGGTTTCTTGTATGGAATTGCAGGAACTGATGTCGAGCTCGCAGTGCCAGAAGCAGGACTGGACGCGTCACAAGGTCGAATGCAAGGACGAAGTGTCCGCTACTCCTCTCGCAACTCGTCTCTCCCCCACTCACCACCCTTCCCGCAGCATCGACAAGAACCGTACCGAATCCATCGCTGTTGCCTACCCCACTGACGCCCTCATCACTCCCCGCGTCGCCGAACTCCGCCTCTCAATCCACTTTGAGCTCAACCTCTTCCTCTTCTCCGCCTTCCGCGTCGACGACCCCTCAGCCGCTCTCGAAACCACCCACGCCGTCTACATCGACTGCACCTTCGACCCCTCCGCCTCCTCAGACCTCCGTCAGCAATTCACCTTCCTCGGCGCCGGCGTCCTCCCGCACGCCGAACTCCTGCACAAGCTCTACTACCTCTCCTTCGCGCACGACGTCGAAAGGCGGACCGAAATGCTGGAAAGCATGACGCAAAAGAGCATGAACGAGCGCCACGGGCTCGGAGGGATGCCGGGGGACTTTATTCGCTGTGCGGTGTTTTTTGTGGGCGATTCCCGAAGAAGGGGATGGCGGGGACGAAGGGGGCGCATGATATTAGTTTTGTCCCGATGACGATTCAGAGGACGTTTGGGGCGACGAGGCCGTTTGCGTTTGATGAGGACTGGGTCGAGGGGTTGAGGAAGTCGCTCGCGGGACCGAAGCCTTCCAGTCGTGGTTGATTGCGATGGAGAAGAAGGTTAGGAAGCGGTGAGGGGGCAGAGGTGAGTGATGGCTCCGTTCCCTCCTGCTCAGAACCGAGTGCGCAACAGATTCTTCGAGCAGATCATTTCGCGGAAGCAGGGTTCGAGGTTGGAGCCGCGTTGTCGCGAGGGGATGTAGATGCGGTGCTGGTGTGCGAATTCGTGTGCGCGCTGCGCTCTGTAGCTAGACCTGTTAGGCGAGTATCAATTCGTGAGATGGCCGAAGCGAGAGGAGCCGAAATCGGCGGCGAAGACTTCGACTCCACGCCCTACGAAGCCTCGATGATTCTCCTCTCCTCCTTCTCCCTGCGCTTCTCCAGCTCCCCCATGCTCCAGCACGCCTGAAAGCACCCCCGCGGGTCCTCTCGAGCAGCATCGAAGTAGAACCGACCCCCGCGCGAACGACGAACAAAGTCCTTGCAACTCCCCTCCCCCTCGTCTCCCAAATAAAAGCGGGCTCTACGACACCAACACAAACAACAGAAAGAAGGCGATCAACACCCCGAAGACCTTGAACATCAACCACCGATTCGACGATACGCTGGCATACAGCTTGAGGAGCTCCCTGCACCACCACCATCAGCATCTCCTTCCGGCCCGGTCGAGGAACGAGAACGCACCCTTGAGCCCCCACGACGTTGTTGTGGATATCCTCCGTGTCGGCGTCGATCCGAGTCACCATCTCTCCTTGCGTCGCGACCATCTGGGCGAGCTGAGAGAAGATCTGACCCAGTTCGGCGACGGTCGACTCGATCGTCTCGATTGCGCTCGACCGTTGAGTGATGTACTGGTCCTGCGCGCGAAAGGAAGGAGAGTTAGCGCCGTTCTACCGCCAGTGGATTCCTCCCTCGAGGTCGCGCAGCTCGACGAGATCACGCCCTCGAGCCGAACCTCTCCCGGCACGAAAGGACTCACCTCGCCCTGCACCATCTCCATCATCATATGCTGACTGTTCCCACTCTCCGGTCCCCCCAGGTCCAACGCCGTGAAGTCCGCCGACTGGCCAACCTGCCGCTGAGGCTCCTTGCCCTTGCCCTTGCCGCGGTAAAGAGGGGAATCTGAGGACGGGGAAGGGGGGATGCGAGAACGGAGGACTTAGTGGCGGTCAGCGAGCAGGAGGGGAGGGAGGGAGAGGGACGTACCGGATGAGGCGGGGGCGGCGGAGGTGTACATGAATTGCTCGGTGCGGTCGCGCGAGGCTTTCATGTTCTGTCGGGCGCGCCACGTTTAGTAGGGCGCTAGGGAGAGGTGGAGAGAAGGACGCACTTGTGTTCGGATCTCGAGGACGTCCTTGAACCCGATCGAGGTGTCGGCCAGCTTGGACTGGAGCATCATGACGATGTTGTTGTTGTGCTCCGTGACCTGCTTCGACCCGCTGGCCGAGTTGAGGTTCGAGCGAGTAAAGGACTGGAGAGCTGCGATCTGCTGGTTGAGGTGGGCGATATCTTGCTTGATGATGTAGGTGAGCTCCTGCGGGATGTTTGGGTGGGGAATCAGGCTCTGGGCGTGTGTCAACGCAGGGAAGGAAGGAAGGAACGCACGCTGATCTCGACTGGCCGGTCGTCAAAGAGAGTCTTCCGCTTCGCCACTGCGTGCCAGAGGGACGAGAATCAGCTCCCAATCCCTCACCGGAACGCTCGAGCACACGCCACGTCCTTGCTCAGCGCAGGAGACGAGATGAGACTCACGTTGAGCCAGCTTCTCCAGCTTGAACGTAGTGCCCTGGATGTCCTTCCCAATCTTGGCTGCCATCCTGGCGAACTCTGACCGGTTCGGCTTGGCTGCTGAGCCTCCTGGAGGGAGGAGAGGGCGTTTGGCGTCGGCCTGAGTCAAGCGCTGCTGGACGCTCTTCTCGACGCATGATTTGAACTCGTTTGTTCTGTCCTTGAGAGCGTCTAAAGACATGGCTGGCGGGCGAGGTTGACGAGGTGGTGGTCGAAGGCTGAGCAGTGCGACCCGGTCCCCAGCCGGACTCGCAACTCTGAGCGCACCCTGCTTCTCCCCCCTCGTGGACGCTGCCCTCAACCCACTTTGAACGTCCCAGTCACTCGACACTCTATACTAGCCGATACACGCCAACTCTCTCGCAGAATTACAGCGCACCCGCACCCCGCACAAAAGGAAGCAGCCGGCAGCGACTGAAACGCCTTCCCTCAACCCCCAAGTCGTTCCATCCAGGCCTCCCCTCCCCATGGCGTCCTCTTCCGCCAGTCCAATCACTTCAGTCCCTGAGCCAGGCACTTCAGACATCTCAGACTCGGTGAGTAACCCTCTCTCTCTCTCCCCGCCCTTGGCGTTATCGAAACGAGCGCTCCCGGGCCCAGTTGTTGACCCCAGCTTCTGTCCCCCAGCTCGCCGCTTCCATCATCACTCAAGTCTCTCCCACCGGCACGACTGCCCAACCAGCACGACCTGCAAAGTCGGCGCGCGCTCCCAAGGCCAAGCGGAAGAAGGACAGCGCGGCGGGTGAGGGCGCGACGGGCGTAGCGGGTGACGAGGACGAGGGGGAGCAGTCCGTGTCTGGCGAGGAGGCGACGGATTCGGCGAGCGCGGAGAAGCTGGCAGCAGGGGAGGGCGAGAAGCCCTCGACGACGACCGCCGTGTCGACCGCCGACCCGTCCCCCACGCCGTCAGCGACGATCGTCGAGTCAACCTCCCCTCCCACGACGACGACGCCTCAACCTCGGTCGACTCCTGCCCTCCAGACCAAGAAGAAGAAGCGAGGTCCTTTCGCCTCCTTCTTCGCCGCCTGCATCCCTTGCCTTTCCCCCTCGGACACGTTCACCGACCCGCCCCCCTCAACCACCGCGACCAAGGTCGTCCCCACCACCACGACCGGAAACGGAACCGCCTCCCCCGTCCTCTCCGAGAAGAGCCCCACGCCGCCGCTGGACGACGAGCTCCTGATCCCGGCGAACCCGCAAGACGAGACTGACGCTGGCGTCGTGCTCAGTCAGGAGGAGACTGAGGGCGTCACGAGTGGGGCTGTCATGCCGCCGGGCAAGGGACGGCGGAGGAAGAGTGGGAGAGCGCCCGAGGGGATCATCACGAGTGTTCCGGAGCCGGGGCAGAGGAGGGAGGAGAGCAGTGAGGAGAGCCAGGATGAGAGTGAGGGGAGCGAGGAGGACGAGGAGCAGGGACTCATTGCGAGGGGTGGTGTGGGAATCCCGATTGGTGAGGTGAGTCGACGTGCGCTGCTGCTGGGGTTGGACGAGGAGCTGATGTCGTGCGTGCCCAGGACGGACTCCCTCACCCGTTATTGGACCCGCTCGCGCCAGAGCTCAAGGGGCGCAAGTGTCTCGTGCTGGATCTCGACGAGACGCTCGTGCATAGTTCTTTCAAGGTGCGCTCTCGCGCTCTTATCGGTCGTTGGCGTGCTGACGCCGCTATCCCTCGCAGCAAATGGTTCACCAGGCAGACTACGTCGTTCCCGTCGAGATTGAGAACCAATACCACAACGTCTACGTGATCAAGCGGCCTGGAGTCGACAGTGCGTTGTCTCTTCTCGTCTCGGCGCAGGAGCTGACGAACGACGACGCAGACTTCCTCAAGGCGATGGGAGAGATCTACGAAGTCGTCATCTTTACCGCCTCGCTCTCCAAATACGCCGACCCCGTCCTCGACCAGCTCGATATCCACCGCGTCGTCAAGCACCGACTCTTCCGCGAGAGCTGCTACAACAACAAGGGCAACTACGTCAAGGTCCGTGCTCGCACTTGGGAGCTGTTGGGCACGCGCTGACCCATCGTTCTGCGCAGGATCTCTCTCAGCTTGGACGACCGATGAGCGAGTGCATCATTATCGACAACTCGCCCGCATCTTACGTCTTCCACGTCAACAACGCCGTTCCCATCTCTTCGTGGTTCAATGACCCGTACGTTCTTCTCCTTCTCCCTGCCTTGCCCTCCTCCTCCTCCTCCTCCTTCGATCCTTTCCTTCACCCCCTTTCAACCTTCACTCCCTCTTGTTCCACGAGTTATAACTGACGCTCTCGTCCACAGGCACGACACGGAGCTCACCGACCTCGTCCCCTTCCTTACCGACCTCGAACGCGTCGACGACATCCGCTCCGTCCTCGACGCAGGACTGTACCAACACTGGTCTTGATGACTTCTCCCACCCTCGCTCAAAACGTCATCTCTGTTCCGTCTCTCTCCCTTTTGTCTCCCCCGTTGCGTTCCCTCCACCTTTTTTTTTGACCTCCCCCCATTCCCTGCACTCCCCTCATCGTCGAGTATACCCACAACACACGCGATAGGTGCTTCCCTCCCTCTCCCTCCCTTAATTGATCAGACTTGATTGTGCGAACGAACTGTGCGGAGTTGAGGAGAGCAGGTGATTCGCGCGGACCGCTTTCTTGAACGAGGGGGAGCAAGGGGGAAACCTTGGTTCGCCTTTACGTAGCTGTGTTTCAAAGGGAGAGGTGACAACGAGGTGAGCCCGTTGAACGCCCAGGAATCCAGCGCTGCCCGAGCTTCTCGGACTCGACGTGGAGACCTCCGCAAGGTTGTCCTTTTCCCTCACCCCTCCAACTCTTGCTCTATTCTCTACTTAACCTTTGGTTTGGGCGCAAGGGGAAGGAGCAGCCACATGGTGCAGTCGCACTCGCCTGGAGCTGGAGGACGAGCTCCATCTCGAGCGTTCCTCCTCTACTCCATCCTCTCCTTTGGCCTCCTCGTCCTCCTACTCTCCGCCTACCAAACCACCTCGAACCAACCCTTCCACTCTCCTTCCTCCTCCCTCCTCACCTCCCAAATCGCCACCCCCACCTTCTCCACCTTCGCCCACGATCCTCTCGACCTCCTGACCTTCCGCGACCACCTCGAACTCACGACGAGCCCGCGGAGTCAGATCACCCATTCGCCCACGCTCACGTTTGATCATATCTACGTCTTGAGTCTGCCGAATCGGGAGGATAGGAGGGAGCAGATGGAGACGCTCGCGCGGGCGCTGGGGATTAGGATCACGTTTGTCGATGCGGCGGACAAGGGGGAGCCGTGGATCAAGTGGATTGCAGAGCGGGTAGTGGAGGTGCGGAGGGAGAGGATCAAGCTCATGGTGCGTTCCCTGCTCTGCTCTGGAATGGAGGAGGAAAGGAGCTGATCGTTCGTGGTGCAGGGCGCAGCTCGGGGACAGGATCCCTCGTCGTTTGGAGGGCTCGAGATTGGGAATGACTGGGTCACTCAATTCCAGGACGAAGAGGGGAAACAGCCCTTCCCCCCGCTCGTCGATAGCCGCTTCCCCTCTGGATCCTGGACCTCCCATCTCGAACACCATATCGCCGCGGGCACGCTCCACCTCCTTCAACCCAACAATCCCAACCTCAACATCACCGAAGCGCTGCTGGATCCGCTGGAACGGATACCGGGGAGGCAGGTCAACGAGGGCGTTATTAGTACCTTTTTCGGGCAGACCAAGGCGATGAGAATGGTGCTGGAGAACGGGGACGAGAGCGCGTTGATTCTGGAGGACGATGTCGATGTCGAGTGGGATCTCGAACGGATGTGGAGTCGGATCGAGCGCAAACTCCCTGCCGACTGGGAAGTGAGCTTCCTGGGGCATTGCTGGGGCAAGGAGCTCCTTCGTACGTCCTCTCCCTTCCTCCCTCCTCGCAAGCTGATCTTGGATTCGAAACAGGACCCGCCTACCTCCACCCCCAACTCCATCAATCCTCCGCACCCCTCTGTCTCCACGCCTACGCCCTCTCCAAATCCGGCGCCTCGCACCTCCTCTCCCTCCTCCTAAACCCCTGGACAGCGTACCAAACCGCCGTCGATACCGCCGTCCCTTCCTTCATCCTCTTTGGCCTCCTCAACTCCTTCTCCGTCGAACCACCTCTCATCATTCAGCGTAAAGACGGACCGAGCGATATCCAAGCGGGGTACGTTCCCTTTTCTCCCCTCTGCTCGTCGGGCGCTAACCTCCTTCGAATCACAGTGTCGGGTCTCGGTGGAGAGGACTGCTGATGGATAGTACGGTCGAGCGGATAGCGAGGGACAGGGGGGAGGAAGTGGTCGAGGAGGTTTGGGACCCGAGTCGGCTGGATCCGGCGACGACGTTTAGGTACCGCAAGAAGTGTGGAACGCCGATGAGGTTCTAGGGGGGAGGGGAAGGAGGGGGAGTAATGTTTATTTTTGCATCGCAACGCAGGGTCAGTTGGAACTCGAGGGGGGAGAGTTCGTGCTGGGCGGGTGAGGCGTCTGCTTCGCTGCTACGAGGGACTCTGCTCCCCTTATTACTACGCTCTTTCTGCGGGCGCTGTTCGCTCGCGTTCAAGCATCCTTCCTCGCCTCGGAGGTCGAATCTCGTGCTGAGGTCGAGACGGAGGTTACTCCTCGGGGATGCTGACCTCCTCCTGCTGGACTCCTCAGGTTCTGCTCTCGCTCTCTCCTCTGACAAGTCACCGCTCTAGCAATATTCTCCAAGACCGTCTACCTCGGTGAGTCCTTCTCCGCGTTCCTCCCAGGACACAGCTGACGCACTTTCTCTGGCGCCTCGCGTGGAATCGGCTTCGGTCTCGTCCAAGCCCTCTCCCAGCGTCCCAACGCAATTGTCTTCGCCGGAGCGCGCGACCCAGCGTCCGCTGCTGCTCTCCAGATTCTCGCCAAGGAGAAGCCTGGAGTCATCCACGTCGTCAAGCTCACCTCGGCCGACGTCGAGGGGAACAAGGCTGCGATTGAGGAGGTCAAGAGCAAAGCGGGTCAGTTGGACGTCGTGATTGCCAACGCCGGTGCGTCGTCTCTTTCTCTGAGGTTTCGAGCGAGGCTGACGAGCTTCGCAGGGATCGCGCAACACCACGGTCCGGCGGTCTCCACTCCGCTCGAGCAGTTCCGAGCCCATTTCGAGGTCAACACTCTTGGACCGGTCGCTCTCTTCCAAGCCGCCTACCCGCTCCTCATCAAGAGCCCCAGCGGAAAGCCCCAGTTCAGCGTCATCTCGAGCGCTCTCGGGTCCATCTCGCTCGGGATTCTCTTCAACGCCTCGGCCTAGTACGTTCTTTCGCTCCCAACTTTTGCTGCAGATACTGATGAGCGGAAAGAGCAGCGGAATGTTGAAAGCGGCCGTCAACTACTTTGTCAAGACTCTCCACGAGGAACACGCTTCGGAAGGACTCATCGCCTTCGCCATTCACCCTGGACTGGTCGCCACCGACATGGTGCGTTTCCTTTCTCCCCTTTCTCGGTCGGAACAACGCTGATTTCGGGGGTCGCAGGGCAACGTTGGTGCTGCCGCTACTGGACTCGAGAAGGCTCCCGTCGACGTTGGGTCGAGCGTCGAAGGGATTCTCCGTATCGTTGATGGGCCGACGAGGGAGAGGACGAGTGGGAAGTTCTTCAATGCTGTCCCGGTGCCTGGAGCCAAGGAGGTTTACGATATCGAGGCGGAGGAGCTGCCGTGGTGAAGACGCACTTTGCTTGTTTGTGGGACTGGAATCGAACTTAGCTTGTTGAACTGTGTGCCACGATTCGAGTTTGCTTCTTCGCTGCTTGCTTCCAGGGAAGCAACAGGGGAGCCAGGCGGGAGTGAGATGCGAGTCGAAAAAGTGCGTCTTCGAATCTTGCTGTTGTTTAGTCCTGGCTCCTCTCCTCCTTTCTTTTCCCGCCTCTTCTACTCTGTTAAACACGTTCAGAACCTCCGCTTACTTCCCACGGCGCGCCTGGCAAAACGAGATCTCTTGAACTTGGTGCCGGGCCCTCGGTTAGGAACTAAGGTTGCCGGAATCGGGGCCTCCAGGAAAAGAGCTCGTCGAGGTTGAATTCGAACCAACTCAGCACCAAATCAGCACTGCACAGAGTGAGTCCTGTTCTGCTCTGCGCCCATCCTTCACCCACCGAGGAGCACCTCAGGCGCACTTGGAGCGCGCCATCTCGTTCGACCTGGCGCGGCGCGACGCCGCCTTGTTGCCTCACGAACGCCAGCTAACACGCTCCTTCTTGCTGCAGTGTCTCCCAAGGTCTACATCGAAATCCCGACACACCTCCAGCAGGTCGTTGGAACTCCGGGGCCCCGCCTGCTCGAGATCGAGCGGAGCAAGGCGTCCTTCGACTCTGGAGACCTCAAGCAGTACCTCTTTGGATCGGAGCGCTTGGAGCGTATCCAGAGGATCCTACCGGTTCTCGAGAACGAGGTGCGTAGGACTGGAGCTGGGAGGGAGCGCCGATGGCTGATGAACGACCCCGATCTCTCCTCCCCGCCTTCCCCCGCCTTCTCCCCTCCTCGACCTGCTCTTGCGATGTTCAGCCCGCGTTCAACAAGTCCGAGATCCACTACATGAGCCGTGGAGAGAAGTACCGCCACGGCCTCGCAAAGGACAAGCGTCTCATCCAGATCATCGAGGAGAATGGTTGGGACTACGCAGACCACATGATTGCCGAGTGGCTTCTGGGTGCGTCAAGGTTTCCTCTCTGAGGTCCTCTTTGAGCGTTCGCTGACGATGCGCCAACTCCAGATATGCCCGCTGCGTTCGGTCTCCACAAGAGCATGTTCACCAAGACCCTCGTCTCCCAAGGAACCGACGAGCAGCACGAGCTCTTCCTTGGCCCCGCTCAGCGGTACGAAATCATCGGTGCGTTCGTTTCTTCCGCTTCTCGTGTACCTTGCTGACCTCTCCCCCAGGATGCTACGCGCAGACCGAGCTCGGACACGGCTCCAACGTCCAGGGACTCGAGACGACCGCCACCTACAACGCTTCGACCCAATCCTTTACCCTCCAGTCTCCCGGACTCTCGTCGGCAAAGTGGTGGATCGGAGGACTCGGTCGCTCGGCGGACCACGCGGTGGTGATGGCACAGCTCATTACGCCTGACGGAAAGGACGGCAAGCTCGTCCACCGAGGCCCTCATGCGTTTTTTGTCCCCATCAGGGATGTCAAGACCCGGGAGCCTCTTCCTGGACGCACGATCATGGATATTGGACCCAGTTCGTCACGCTCGTTCGCACTTGGGGATCGTTCGCAGCTGACATTCCTTTCGCGCGCAGAGGCTGGTTACCCGATGACCGACAACGGAACCATGCTCCTCGACAAGGTTGAGATCCCCCACGTCAACTTCCTCGCTCGCTACGCCAAGATCGACCCCACGAGCGGCAAGTACGAGAAGCCCCCGAACGCGAAGCTCTCCTACGGCACCATGTGCGTTCTTTCTCGCAGAACGAGCCTCCTAGGGAACGCAAGCTGACGTCTGTGCTTTCCCAGGACCTACATTCGCGCCGGCATTGTTCAGGACGCTCGCATGGTTCTCGCTCGCTCGGCCACCATCGCCATTCGCGTGCGTTCCTCTCGCACTCCATCCCCTCCGAGAGATCAAAGCTCATCACCAGCTTTTTTGCAGTACTGCGCCGTGCGAAGGCAGTTTGCTGATCGCGACGCGCCCGTCATGGACGGCAACAAGCCCGCCGAGACCCAGGTGCTCAACTACCAGATGGTCCAGGCTCGCATCTTCCCTCCCCTCGTGCAGGCGTTCGCTTGCCACTACAGTGCGTTCACTCGCCCTTTCCTGTCTGGCAGCTCGCTGACCCTTTCCCTCTCGCAGCCGGTCGCGAGATGCTCCGCCTGTACGAGCAGAACCAGACTGCGATGGAGGAGGGCGACTTCTCCCTCCTTGCCGACGTGCACGCCTCGTCCTCGGGTCTCAAGTCTCTCTGCACCATCATGGCTTCGGGAGCTATCGAGGAGTGCCGTCGTGCGTGCGGAGGACACGGATACTCCCTTGCTGGAGGTCTTGCGAGCTTCTACGCCGATTACCTGCCTCAGGTCACTTGGTGCGTTCAGTTCATTCGGTTTCGCAGGAGAAGGGAAGCTGACGGTTTCGTCCGGGAATGCAGGGAGGGAGACAGCTACATGCTTACCCAGCAGCTCGGTCGCTACCTCTTCAAGACGTTCCGCATCCTCCTCGCCAACCCCGACGCGCCCATGTCGACCGAGAACCGCACGCGCGGGTACATTCTCAAGGTTCGTCCTTCCCTCCCTCCCTCCCTCGCTCCCTCCCTCCCTCCCTCCTCGTCTCAAGCTCACCCTCCTTTGAACGCAGTACATCTCCAACCCCGAAGCCAAGGCGACGGCAAAGTACGCTGGCGACCTCTCCGACCCCGAGTTCTTCATCCAGGCGTTCGGACACCGCGCCGCCTACCTCACCGCCACTGCGCTTCGCAAGCGTGATGTCGAGCGCAGGACGTGGAACAGTCTCCTCATCGACATCTACCGCTGCTCGTTTGTCCTTCCCTCTCTCTTTCTTGCGAGAACCAGCTGACGCGGGGAACGCAGGGTCGCACACTCGCAGTTCGTCCTTGTCTACAACTTTGGTCAAGCGATCATGCACGACAAGGAGCTCAAGGCCCAGCCCGCTCTCCACCGCATCATGACGACCGCCTTCGAGCTCTTCGGTACGTCCCCCTCCTCCCCTCTCTCGCATCAGCTAACGAAACCCAACTCAGCGACCCACACTATGGACGCCGAAGCCGCCGAGTTCCTCTCCTCGGGCTACCTCTCCCCCAAGCAGGCGGAACTGCTCCGGAACCGCGTGCATGCCCTCCTCGCTGAGATGCGCCCTCAGGCCGTCCCGCTTGTCGACGCTTGGGGATTGCCCGATTACCTCCTCAACTCGGCGTTGGGTCGCTACGATGGTGCGTTCCCTCTTCCTTTTTTTTTTTTGAGTGAGCGAGGGCTGATGCGTTTGGGACGCAGGTGATGTTTACACGAACCTCGTCAAGTTCGCCCAGGCTGAGCCGCTTAATGCGACGAGGTTCAATGTCAACATTCATGAGGAGCAGATCGAGGTCGGACCCGAGTTGCCTCCTAGGGTTAAGCTCTAAAGTTGGGAAGAGGGAAGAGGAAAGCATCGTAGTTTCGTGTTCAATGTACCATTCCTGCGCAACTCGATCTTGGGAGGGGTTCGCTGCTCGGGACTGGGTGGAGAGGACTCGAGGTTGGCGCCGGAGTTCCCGTTCAATAAGGTCTCTTCAATTGCTACACGACTTCCCGCGTTTCCCCCCTCCCCTCTACAACACTCACACTCCCAACCCTGACCCTCCCACCCCCCTCCAAGATCCTCAGCACCTTCGAGAAACCTCATCAGCTCCACACACCAACCCGAGCGAGCGAGAAAACGTACCTGGGATACCTCGACGAACCAACTGATTCCCTTGATCTTCTCTTTCCGCCTGTACTGTCCTAGCGGTGGAGGGCGGGAGGAAGGGATCGAAGGGTGGTACTTGAGTTTCGTGCGGAGGGGGAGAGGGGTGGAGAGGAGGTGGAGGTGGAGATGGTTGACCTGTGTGCGGGGTTAGCAGGGTCGGTTGAGGGGAGGGGCAGACGGACGGAGAAGAAGGGAGGGATGTGGAAGCCTAGTCTGGGGAGGGAGTTAGTGAAGGAGAGGGAGGGAGGGAGGGACGTACCGTTGTTGGGAGGGGGGAACGCCGGCGGCTTCTAGAGCTCTACAACCTACGCGCTCCATGTCTTGTACTTCACAGAGCGAATAATTAGCTCTGGTACGGGCTGGGGGAGATCGAGGACGCACTCAGCTCGACATCTTGACGCGTCAGCGACTTGACGTTGTCTGTGCCCTCCTCGTCAGCTTCGTTTGTCGCAGAGCGGTGGAGCCAAGCGCACCTATGTGCCGCTTCGGAATTGCAAGCAGGTGAACCTTCGAGCCAGGCGTTCGATCCGCAAACACGCTGAACTTGGCGTCCTGGCATCAAACGTCAGCTTCCTCCCCTCCCCGTCCTCAGGCCACACGCACCTCGTACACGACCACAAATCCCTCCTTCCCCTCGGTCACACCGCAGAACGTGCAGCCTGGGACTTCGCCGGCCAGAGTGGTCGTGGAAGCTGTTGGGACAGGGGTCGGCGGGAGGAGAGGTTCTGATGACCCCCGGGAGCGAGGGAAGGGGAGGCAGGAGAGGAGAGAAGCTGCGAATTCGGGCGTGACCCGTGGCTGGTATTGGGCAATGGCGGAGGAGCTGAAAGAGCAGAGTGAGCGAGAGGAGGAAGAGAGTCGTTTGGGTTGTTGTGCCTCTTGCTCTCCTCCCTCCCCGCTCGACTTCTCTGCTGTTTGGATTCAACGATGGACTTGTCAAGCTACGTAGACTTTAGCCAACCGACGCTCTACGTCGCTGTTGCCAGTATCATCTTCGTGAGTCCTGCCCCACCCGAACTTCACAGCTCTCCCATCCGACTGACAACACCTCGTCCAGAACCCTCTCTTCTGGAACATCGTAGCTCGTCAAGGTACGCTCTGCTCCTCTGCTCCTCCACGCTTCCCACCAGGAGCTCCCGTTCCACCCCAGCCAAACTGACACGTCGCGCACACCACAGAGTTCAATCACAAGCTTCTCACCCGTCTCGCAGGGGGGAACCCGTACCACGGCTGCTACGCGCTCGCCGCCACCATCTTCCTCCTCGGCATCCTCCGCGACCACCTCTACACGCAAGCGCTCGCGCTCCAGCCGACGAACGCGTTCCTCGCCCATGCCGAATTCAAGATCCTGGCCGTTGGAGCGTTCGCGGTTGGGGGAGTGCTGGTGTTGAGCTCCATGTGGGCGCTGGGAGTGACGGGAACCTACCTGGGTGACTACTTTGTGAGTGCTCGTTCTGTGGGAGTAGGGAGGCAGGAGCTGACGGGTCGCGCACAGGGCATCCTTATGGAAGTGAGTGTGGCTCCGGGAGCGGGCTGTGGGCGAGGAGCTGACCCAGGAGACCGCAGGACAAGGTCGAGAGCTTCCCCTTCAACGTCACCTCCAACCCAATGTACTACGGCTCGACCCTCTCCTTCCTCGCGACTGCTCTCTGGTACGCTCCTCCCTCCCGCGGCGCCTAGCTCTCCCTAACCCTCATTCAGGTACGAGAGCCCCGCCGGCCTGCTCCTCACTATCCTCGTTTTCGTTGAATACAAGGTCGCGCTCCGCTACGAGGAGTACGCCCCCTTCGCACTCTCCCTGCAGCTCGAGCTAACCACCCGTGCAGGCCATTCACCGGCGCCATCTACGCCGCGCGCGAAGCTGCGCGCTCCAAGAAGTCTCCCGAAGAGTCCATTGGGTCTTCCTCTGCACTGAGGAAGAAGGTGGAGCTCTAGAGCGCCTGCGAGGGAGGGAGGAAGAATTAAAACGAGGACTGCTGGCGGTGCTCTCAACGAAGCGCTTGTACGCAGATTGGGGGGACAGGCTTTACTTTAACACGTAATCGAACACTGGATCCACCGGGAACTTGGCGAGGAGGGGAGGGGAGGAACTGCTTGCGAGGTGCGGGAGGCGAGGTTCTGCTTGAACTGCTCGGCGTGAATCTGCTTCTTTCGCACGTCTCAAGCGTCTCTCGTCAGGAACACTTTAGACGACAAACCGCTCGTCCCAACGACCTTCACGCGAACGACTAAGCACATCTGCGTGAAATGCAATTCTAAAACGCCCTCGACCCGCCTCCCTCAACACGTCTTGTACCTAACGACATTCGCCGGATCCCTCCTCGTTCCCTCCCACGTCTCCTCCACCACGACCTCCCCCTCATCCATCGCGATCCTATCAACCGTACTATCGCCCAACAACCCTCTCCACCTACTCCCTGCGCTCCAACCCATCAGCTCCACCCCTTCGCCCACCGAGCGAGAAAACGCACCTTGTCCCTTGTGGATATCGCTCGGCCCGTCCTTGCGCTGAATCACGAGCGGGGGTTCGACGGAGAAGGAGGTGATGAGATCTTGTGCCAGGAGGGTAGGGATGGCAGTGTCGATGGGAGCTTGATAGGCTGTCCAGGGGTCTTCGAGGAGGTTGAGGAGGCGTTGAGCGCCGGAAGAGGAGAGGGCGTAGGCGTGGAGACACATTGGTGCTGTGGATTGATGGAGGAGGGGATGGAGGTAGGCTGGACCTGTGGTGGGGGTTAGCGAGGGAGCGAGGGAGGAGAAAGGCAGCGTACGGAGGAGTTCTTTCCCCCAGCAATGACCGAGGAACGTCAGTTCCCAGTCCGAGGGGAGTTTGCGTTCGATTCGACTCCACATCCGTTCGAGATCCCATTCGACATCCAAGTCGTCCTCCAGAATCAACGCGCTTTCGTCCCCGTTCTCCAGCATCTTCTTGATCGCCCTCGTATGCCCCCAATACGTTGATAAAACTCCTTCGTTCACTTGCCGACCTTCGGACAGATCGAGAGGGTCCCACAGCGCTTCGGTGATGTTGAGCTTCGGGTCGGAGGGGACGAGGAGGGAGGTTGTCGAACTTGCGTGGTGGGATTCGAGGTGGGAGATCCAAGATCCGGTGGGGTATCGTGCGCCGGGGTCGGAGGGGAAGGGGATCAGACCGTGAACGTCTTGCGAGCGAGAGAGCCAGTCGCTCCCGATCTTGAGTCCTCCAAACGACGACGGTTTCCGACCTCGAGCTTTCCCCTTCGTGGAGAATCAGCTCCGGAATTTGGAGGGAAAAGGGATAACGCACCATCAGACGAGCCTTGAGCTTCCGCGTCTCGAGCACACGCTCTGCGATCCAGCGGAATAGAGGTTCCTCCTTCCTCGCCGCATCCACGAACGTGAGTTCCAGCCCTAGCGCTCTCGCAATTTTTTGCATCCCCTCCCTCCGGTCCAACCTCGACGGCAAGCTGAGGACGTAGATCCTATCGAACGTGAGCGTCGACGAATGGACGACTTGGGCCGAGGGAGAGGTCGTAGCCTCGAGGTAATCGCGGTAGGCGTTCCTCTGCGGTAAGTGGTCGGAAGAGGAAGGAGAGGCGGAGAAGAGGTAGTTGAGGGGATGGGAGGAGGGGGAGAGGATGGAGAGGAAGAGGAGGAGGGTGCACGCGATCCAGGGCCAGCGAGAACGGGCCACGAGGGCCGCTGAGTTCTTCCACGAGGACGACAGCTCGGCGGGAGGGCTGGTCCTGTTTGGATAAGGAGGAGGAAGAAGCAGAAAAGACTGAACGGAATTGGAGTCGAGCACGCGCTCCGAGCGTCGAACAGGGCCCTCGAGGACCTGGGAGTAGAGGCGTGTGGTCCCCGAGTTCGGAATTCCCTCTCTACGGTCCAGATGAAAGTAAACGAGGAGCAAAGGAGTAGAAGATTCAGCCTTTGAAGAATTTCAAGCAGTGGCGAGCGGTGCGAGATGTTTAGGCGAAACGCGCCTTCGCAAGGCAGCGAACTCAGCTGTTAAGAGCGCCGGCGTACGACAATCTTGCTGGGCACGTAGAGAATGCCAGTGAGGACACGCTGCGATTGTCCATTGCCAGAGTTCCGGCCTACGAAGCTGCCTACGAAGCTGCCTGCGAAGCTGCTTGCGAAGCTGTCTTTTCAGATGATCCGCGAAGGCGAGTCGATTCGCGGTACTGCGACGTGCTCTGAAACAAGGGCACGGTAGCGCCATGTGCCGTAGAAGAGATAAATGAAGAAGCGAGGAAAGAGTGAACGAGAAGTCGCGGGCGTCCAAGAAGGAGCTCTCTCGTCGGAATTCAGATGGAGGCAGGAACCGAGCAAGGCTACGCGAGAAGGCTGCTGCCCAAAACAGGTACAGAGTGGAGCAGGGATACCCTGCGACCCAGCTGAGAATCCAGGCCAAAGAGCCGGAATCAACGAAGGAAAAGCGAATGCATTGCAGGGACTGACGCCTCCTCAAGTTCCCCCCAGCATCTAGCAGCCCCAAGAGCTGCTTCCGACCTCCCTTCTATCCTTCGCAGAACACTCCAGCCAGCAGCAGTCACCTCCTGCTTTCCTTCCTGCGCTCCCCTCCCCTCCCAATCGCTCCCTCGTGCAATGCCACTCCAGCACCGGTCCTTCCTCAGTTTCTCCACTCGCAGTCGACAAGTCCTCCGTACGGCGTCCAGCCGTGTGCCCACACCGAGGGAGAGAGTCGACAAAGGCGGAGGAGAAGGGAAAAATTGTCGCTCATCCTCTGACCAACGCCCGTTCGCCATATCGAGTAGTGCACGAGGCACCAGACGGGCAGGGTAGTATAGAGTAGGGCTGTGAGTGTTCCCCTCGCTTAAAAGTCATTCTGTTCATGCGTTGAGCACAGCGACAAGTCATGCGAGGGGGTTGGGGGTTTTTGGCGAAGGGAGGGGAGTAGAGGCGGGGAGCGAGAGAGCAGGAGCGGGAGGAGAGGGCGCTGGTGGTTGGGAAGAGCGTAGGATTGCAGGTGGAAAGTGTTTGGTACAGGCGTGTGGGAGGAGCGAGAGAGCCGACGAGCGAAAGGCCTTCTCAGGCTTTCCGCCGCTCAACCCGCCTCACTCGTCCCTTTTTACGCTCGACACGTTTGCGAGTGCAGAGCAAACTTGAATGGGAAGATTACCCAGCAAGAGCAAACACAAACGAGAGAGAGGGAGACGAGCGAGAAAAGAAAAACAAAACAACGCGTCGTCGCATCGACCTCCTCGAAAACGATCAGTGCGCCTGTCTCCTCTCCTTCTCCCTCTTCAAAAGTCAGCTCGAGAGCGACACTCCAACGGCGCCACCTTTGCTCATCAGCAGCCACCAGAGTCCCACCGGCCAACAGCTCCACGCCAGCTGAGCTCGCCTCGTCGACCTCGCTGCCCTCCTCAAGGCCTCATGGCTCCGCTCCCTCGACCCTTCTACATCTCCCTCTTCCTCATCGTCATACTCTCGCTGGCCCTTCTATCCCTCCCCAACTCCTCCTTCAGCCCTACCTCGTACCTCTCCTCCTTCCTCTCCAACACCTCGAGCCACCATTCGACCTTTGCGCACGACCCCGCCGGCATGCTCTCGTACCGTTCCCACCTGGAGCTCACCACTTCTCCTGGTTCCCAAATAACGCACTCGAGGACGCTGGGGTTCGACCGGATCTACGTGCTGAGCTTGCCGGGGCGAAAGGACAGGAGGGAGCAGATGGAGTTGCTGGCGAGGGCTCTAGGGGTCGAGATTGAGTTTGTGGATGCGGCGCTGAAGAGCGAGACGTTCATTGCGTGGATTGCAGAGCGCGTAGCAGAGGTGCGGTTGGCCAAGGCGAAGCTGATGGTGCGTCCTCCTCCCTCCTCCTCCTCCCTCCTTCGAGCCGAGAACTCCCCTCCTTCTCTGCCCCCTCGGTTGCCCCAGCTAACTTATCGCAGGCAGCAGCGCAGAACGTCCGCCCCGCCCGAATCGGCGGATCCATCTCGTGGCTCTCGCCTACCCTCGCTCCCAACTCCTCCACTCCCTTCCCTCCCTACCCACTCGACTGGGTCTCCCTCCTCGAATCTCACTTTACCAACTCGACTCTCCACCTCCTCACCCCTTCCCCCGCTTTCCTCGCCTCCAATACCTCCATCGCAGAGCTGCTCCGGGATCCGAGGGAACGCGTCGCGAAGCGGCAAGTGAACGAAGGGCTCATCAGCACGTTCTGGGGTCATTCGAGGGTGATTAGAATGATTGCGGAGAGGGGGCACGAGGCTGCTTTGATTCTGGAGGACGACGTGGATGTCGAGTGGGATCTCGAGAGGATGTGGAGTCGGATCTCGCGAAAGCTCCCTGCCGATTGGGATTCAGTCCACTTAGGCCACTGCTGGGGGCACGAGATCCTCCGTACGTCCTTCCCTTCTTCCCTCCCTCGTGTTTCGTGGGCTGACGACGACGCAGGACCCGCCTACCTCCACCCTCTCCTCCGCGAATCCACCGCACCAATGTGTCTCCACGCCTACGCCATCTCCTCCCACGGCGCCTCGACCCTCCTTCCCCTCCTCAGCTCCCCCTGGACCTCGTACCAATCCGCCATCGACGTCCTCATCCCCTTCCTCCTCTCCCACCACCTCCTTAAAGCCTTCTCGATCCAGCCTCCGCTCGTTATACAGCGCAAGGATGGGCCGAGCGATTTACAGGGAGGAAATGGGAGTACTTGGAGAGGGAACTTGCGGGACTCGACGGTTGAGAGGTTGGAGAGGGAGAGGGGGGAGGTGGGGAGGGAACGGACTTGGGAGATCGCGAGGATGGATCCTGGGGGGAGATTCAGGGAGGAGGAGATAGGGTGCGAGGTGCCCGTGGAATAACCTGCTGTCCAAGTCATTATACCGCTTCCGAAATCGGGAGTAAAGCAGGAGGAAGAGAGATCGTTCGCGTCGTCTCGTCTGCTCTCCTTCCTCCGCACGCGCGCACGATGGAACCCCCACCAAACCCCTCCTCCGCCCCACTCCTAAAAGCCCTAACAGCCCTCTCCCGCACTCGCATCTCCCTCCCCTCCCTCCTCCGCTCCTTCTCCCTCCCCACTCCCGACCGTCCAACCCTCTACACCTCCCGGACGACCGAGATCCACGCCTCGCTCTCTGCGCTCCGTGCGGCGCTGGAGGAGGCGAGGGAGGTGCTGGAAGGGGCTGAGGAGAGTGGGAGGGATGAGGGGGGTGTGGTGCTGAGGGAGAGGAGGGGGAGGGCTTGGGAGGGGTTGAGGAGGGTGTTAGGGGGGGAGGAGGGGGAGGTGAAG
>JANGFH010000794.1:0-15305 GCA_025758715.1 Glaciozyma martinii | reverse complement strand
CCCCACAGCAAACCCCTACTTTCTCTCCCACCCACACCTCGGCCTCACCTTCCTCCTCCACCCGACCTCGCACACCCTCCTCAAGATGATCCTCCACTCGAACCTTCCCGGAGAAGTCAATTTCGGTCGTTCGACTCGCTGTGCCTGGGAGATCGTTGGCGGAGATGGAGAGCGCGTGGGCGGGGAGGAGGGGTTCGCGGCTGTTAAACAGCTGCTCGTTGGAGGAGAGACGGGGCTGCAGGTGCCTGGGGGGAAAAGGGGAGGGAGCGATGCGGGGAGCGTGGATTCGAATCGCTCGGAGAGCCCTGCGGCATCCAAGGCGCGGAAAGCGGGGGGTGCGAAGGTGCAGGCGACGGTGGGGAGCGAGGTGGAGAGGCCGATGATTCTGGATCGCACCGTTGATGGAGGAGATTCGGTGGTGGTGGGGAAGACGACTGGTGCGTCTTTTGCTTGGGCTGGGAGGGGATAGCTGATGTCGTTTGTTGAGCAGAGATTCATGGATTCCCTGGGATCGCGCTGGAGGTTACTGGGACTGGGGATGTCGAGACTGTGTGGCTGTTCTGAGGCTGGTCCGCGCGTCGATGGTGTTGTACTCTCATTCCGCATCTTGTAACCTCAACTTCGACTGCTCTTCGACCCCCCTCTGCTCTTCAGCTGCTGAACCTTCTGCTTGCTTGACTGGGGAGCGTACTGCTTGACCGACGGAAGCAGCGCCGCTCGCAAAGCGCCAACTTACCTCGACGCTCCCTCGACGAGCTCCGCTCGCCGGACTCCGGAAACAGCTCTCGACTCCTTATTCCTTTCACTCTGCTCATCGGCGTGCCGTACATCTTCTTGCCAGCAACGTCGCCTGATCGTCTCTTTTCGGGTGGCATCACCTTCTCAGCTTCTGCCAGAAATCGATGGCCAACACGCTGTCTCCTGACCTGCGAAGCTCGCACGACGTGTCGCTCGTGAGGTACAATCGCCTTCCGGCCCGCCACAGCGTTCGTGGGATTCGTATTTCGCGCAGGGCTGCACGTGTACTGCGCCCGACCAGTTCCTGCTGGCTCGCAGGACTCGACGACTTGCTCTCGCAAGCTCGCGCGCCGAATCTCGAGATCAATTCTCTAGATGCTCGCACGCAGTCCGACGCACACTTTGGATTTGCAGATTAGAGAGCAAGAGGGTCAGGTGTTGGTCGGTGCGGTCGCCGGTTTCAGAGCGAGGACCTCCTCCCTCCCAAGGCGAGCTTCAACTTTTTTTTCGAGTCCCTCCACACGCCTCGAGAGTAGACATCTGCAGGGCAGTCAAGCAACACGCCCCAGCTGCCTCCCCACCGCCACGCCGCCTCCCCTCCCCTCCTCCCCGCCACCATCGCCCCTAATCGCGTGACGACCTTCTCCCACCTCGCGCCGCACCCCCAACGATGTTCCCCTCGTTCACGAATCTCGAGTACGACCTCTACCCGCCTCCCCAGTCCCCTCGAAGGGACAGCCTCGATTCCTCGTACCAGGGCTCGCCGCCACCTTCCTTCCCACCGGGGCAGGAGGCCGCGTCGGGCAAGGTCAAGACCGAGAAGGTCGTGGCGCGAACGCCGTACGCGAGTGCGGGTGGGAAGAAAAAGCAGAAGAGGGACAAGGTCGCGTCTAAGCATAGTAGCTGCGAGGTGAGTGCGAGTTGGGGGTGCGAGGGGAGCGCTGGGAGCTGATGCGGTCTTGGTCGCGTTCTTGCAGCCGTGCAGGAGCAAGGTCGGTTTGCTCGACTAGCAGGTATTGCGCTAGCTAACCCTGTTCTCCCCTCTTTTCTCCCCCTCGCGCACGAAACCCAGAAATCCAAGGTTCGTGCGAGATCCTCGCTCGCTCGACCCCAGCTGACGCCTCTCCCCACCAGTGCGACAAGAAACAACACTGTTCCTCCTGCGTAATGCGCGGCGACATCTGCACCTGGTCCGGTGCGATCCCCGCGTACGTCCTCCCCCTCCCTCCCAGCTCCCCAGCTCACTCCTCGCAGCGCCCCCGCCGACCCAGAGACGTTCGTCGACGCGGGCTACCGCGCCCAACTCGAGATCGCGCGTCTCCGAGCAATCGTCCACCAGCTCGCGAACCGCCTCGGGGTAGACCCTAACGATCCTCTCCCCTCCTCTCCCTCCCTCCCCTCCTCCCCCGCCCTCGAACACGCGATCACCCCCTACGCGACTCCCCACCACGCGATCCCCTACGCGACTCCCCGCCACTCGATCGACTCTTCAGCGTCGTACGACGCGCCGCTTTCTTCCTTCTCGTTCATGGCGGAGCGAGTGGGTGGGTATCCTGGTGGAGGGGGGTCGAATGGGTTCGCAGGGGGGTCGAGTGGGTCGAGTGGGTCGAATGGGTATTGGGATATGCCGAGGAGCGTCGAGCAGGGGTACCATACCGGGGCGCAGTAGGAGTTGGATGTGGAGGAGTTGAGGTGAGCGCGTTGGTTGGAGAGGGGTTAGCGGGGAGCTGATGCTTGCTGCAGGTGATGGGAGGGGTTGCGATGGTGGGAGGAGAGGTGGAGGGTTCTTGGCTGGGAGGGAGTTTGTGCTTGAGGGGGGTTCGAGGTCGTTGTACGCACACACATCAGTTTTCGTAGTTCCCCCGTTCTTCGTCAGTTCCTGTTCCTGTACTCCCCACCCTTGCCGCACCAAATCAGTATCATTTCGGGCTTTTGAGTACATCGTCGTCGATCGAGGCGCAGCGAGGAGCAGAACGAGAGGGACGAAAACATCGAAAAAAGGAAGCAGAGGAATGCGAGCAGCGAGAGCGGATCCAGCGCGCGCAGACCTGTCCGCCAGCGTCTAATCCAACATTGCGTTCCATCGTAGGGAGCGCGTATACCGAATGCATGTGGTAGGGGCGGATAAAATGCGTCGAAAGGCGAAAGGGGTGATGCGAGTGTCTGTAGATGGTGCGAGAGCTACGGCGTTTGCGTGACGTAGGCTTCGGCGTTCGTTAGCTCGGGTCGAAAGAGGGAGAGAAAGGCAAGATGAACCTGTGATGGTGCCGATCGTGTTCCCTCCAGGGTTGACCTGCGAAGAAGAGGGATCAGCGACGTCCTTCCGGTGAGAGCGGTGAGCGCACGATAGGTCGCGTGGTGAAGACGTAGGTCCCGCCCTCTGAATCGGTAGAGAATCGGGGAGAGGTGGCAAAGGATGCGATTCCTCGAGAGGTTGGTTCGGAGGAGGATTCGGAGGAGGGCGGGGCGGTGGAGGTTGAGGGAGGAGTCGTCGTGCTGGACGAAGGGGGTTCGCTCGTGGTGCTGGGAGGGAGGGAGGTGGAGGAGGCAGGTTCGGTGGTAGTGGAGGAAGAGGAGGAGGAGGAGGAGGAGGAGGTCGTTGACGAGGTTGAGGGAGTGCTGGACGACTCGGTCGTTGAAGAACTGCTCGTCGTTTCAGGCTCGGTCGTCTCGGGTGGGGCAGTCGTCTCTGGAGGCGGTGCCGTCGTCTCCGGTGGTGCAGTCGTCTCAACCGGCGCCGTCGTCTCCCCGACCAACGTCGAAGTCCCGACAACCCTCGTCACCTCGAACGTCGTCAACCCATCCCCCGTCGCGCCAGCCTGCGTCGTCGAGCTGCTCAACCTCTCCGCCTCACTCGGCCCATCATCCTTGTTCAACCCCACCCCCAGCCCAACTCCAAGAGCCAGCGCCAGCCCTCCCAACCCCAGCCCCACCATCGCAAAGATGGCCGCTTTCGTCCTCCACCACGGCGTCTCCTCCTCCTCCCAATCCTGCTCCCTCCGATCATCGAACGCTGATCCACCACCCGACGTCCGCTCAGCAGAGGGACCTTGTCCGGGGGCCCAGTACGCGCTCGCACCGGCTGCTTCGCCACCAGAGAGCGGGCGACCGCGAGACGAGAGGTCGACCATTTCGGGATCGTAGCCGCCATGCGAGGAGGCGGCCATGGGGTTGTACGGTTGGGAGTTGTACTGGTCGTTGTACTGGCCGGCGTACTGCTGGTGTTGGGATTGGGAGAACGAGTGTTGAGAGGGGGAGTGAGGAGGGTTGTAGTGCGTGCCGTAGGGGTCGCCGCGGTTGCCTGCGTTTTGGTAGTAGGACGAGTAGCCTTGCTGTGCCATTTTGTAGCTGCAGAACGGGCAATCAGCTGCTGTTCTGTGCCAAGCCAAGTCCCCATCCGTCCCCGCGTTCCTGCGAGAGGTCCTGCTAGCCTTCCCTCGAGCTGCTCACGTAGCCCAAGGCCCTCCAACCCCGCCGATGTTGGCACAGTACTCCAGAGCTTCAGTACTCACTTGTAGAGAGAGTGTAGCGCGCGAGAGCGTGAGGAAGACCGAGAGAGGTCGTGCGATCTAGTCGAGTCTGTTGTTGAGAAGGACAGGGTCAACTGCCGCCTTGGTTGGACTGGGACAGCGCCCAGTTCTCTTCGCTGCTTCTCCATCTTCCTCAGCGCGCCGCGGACCTCCCTGCCCACCTCCTCGAAAACGAAGAATCCGGGCACTCCGTCATCGAAGAGAGTCTTCCTAGGGAAGCGGGTCGCGGTGCGAGTGCTTCGAGTCGGATGCTGGGACTCACGAAGTAAGTAGTTCCGTGTGTTTGTAGTAGCTGTGTTCCGTTGCTGCAGGTGTGGTGGAGAGAGAGAAATCTGGAGGAAAACAGCTGGAACAGGTCCGTTGACCAATCAGAATGAAGGATTCCACCAAGTTTAGGAGGCTCTTTGCTCCTCTTCCTTCTCCGAGGCAGACTGAGACCCGAAGTCAAGCAATCGAGCTCGAGCAACTCAAGCCGCCGTAGACCCAAAGAGCGAGTCTGCACAACCCCCTCCACTCCAGCTCTCTCCAGGACCATCAGCGTCGCAGCCCGTCCGTCCCCTTCGCCAGAAGCAGATCCTGCGGGTGGGAGCACTGGCTTTAGAACGAGAGAAATACAGGTTCTTAGGACATTGGATCCTTTCGGGTTTCAGAATCGCAGATACAGCGCAAAGGAGGATCTACGCGACCTCGTTGCCTTCGGACTTGCGCAACTTAAGGACCTCGTTCCCGAACTCGAGGAAGTAGTAATCCGCATCTGCGAAAGAAGCATCAGCTAGCGCACTCAATCTCACAGCTGGGGACCGCGCGCACAAACAAGTCCATGATCCAAGCTTCGCCTCGGTGCGTCCTGATGCCCATTGATAGAAGAATGCTACCGCCAGAAAAAGGCTATCAGCTCTCCGCAAAGCGAAAGGAGGAAGAGAACGAACCATGAGGAGAGTCTCCCAGCCTCCAGCCCCGAAATCGACAGTCCCATCGCTGTTCCTCGTCGCGCGAGGAGTCATGCACATCTTGATCGTGTCCTCCACGAGCTTGTGCGCTCGACGCAGGTACTCCTCTGCCGCTTCGGGTTCCGACTTGCGGAGGAGAGAGTAGATTTTGAGGAGTCCGCCGGCGGCGACTGGCGGGGAAGGTGGTGAGTTCGCTGCTGGTGGCGTGCGGGAGAGGAAATGATACTCACTCATTCCTGCAGAGGCATCACGAGCGGTGGGACGGGGGTGGTCGAAATCCCTGGGAGTTGAGAAGGAAGTTAGTTCGCGAAGCGATTGAGCAAGAAGCCTGACGAACCAGTGGGGAACGCCGTCAGGAGCGAGGAGTCCAAGGAACGTATCAGCAAGGTTGCGAGCCATGCTACATCTCAAGGCATCAGTCGATTCCCAGAATCAGGAGCAAAAGGAGGAAAGGGAACGCACGCGAGGAAGTCAGCTCGGCCGGTCGATTTCGCTAGCGAGGGAGGAATGTTAGTGGCGACTCGCCTCCTCCCGCTCGTTGACGGCACTCACCAGTCTGCGAAAACCCATAGATACCCCATGCCTGTCCCCGCGACCAGGTAGACTCATCCTGCCACCCTTCACCAAAGAGTTAGTTGCGAAAATTGGAACTCGACAGCGCAAGGAGCGAACCTTGGAACTGGAAGCGCCGCTGGATCTCTCCAGTCTTGGGGTGAAAATCAACGACGTGGTAAGTCGAGAACTCGGGTCGAATATGGGACTTCATCGTCGTCTCGGCGTGGCGGGCGGCCATCTGAGCATACTTGGGGTCGCCGGTGAGCTCCGAGGACTTGAAAAGCAGGTCGAGGTTCATCAGGTTGTCTGCAAGATGAGTCAGTTGAAAGCTCGGCACGTTAAGGAAGAGAAAGCGTACCCATGATAACGAGGAAGTGAGCCTCCTGGTCATCGGCGTTGTACTTCGCAGCCTGCGAGAGCCAACCTTCGTCAGCGAAGACTCGGACCTGAGAAAAGCAGCGGCGCAGATTCACCTTGTAAGGAAGTCGATCCCAGCTCCGTGTAGCTCCTACGACCTCGTTGAACCGTTCAGCGAGACTCCTCGCAGCGAGCAGGGTGATGTCCTTTGATTCCTGAACGCCCAAGAGCTCCCATTCCCTGTTATCAAGTCGATCAGCTCTCGCTATTATCTTAGCAAAGGACTTGCGCACCTGGTGAAGCTAGGCTGGAACCGAAACCCTTGGTCGTGGTCGGAAGCGGGGTAAGCGAACGGCTTGAGTCCTTCCTGCCACTTGCGAGCAAGAGCGATGATCTTCACCTTGTCGCCTGGAACGCTGGACGGAAGCAAGAGCTGGCGCTCGACCTGTGAAGCCCTCAGTACGGAGAATAGAAGCAGCTTGCGATGCTCACCAGAAGCCAGATCGTTCCAGGGAAGAAGCCACCCGTCCAGAACGCAGCTGTGCGCGCAGAGCGAGCTCGTCAGTGTTCTGTTGCATCGTTTGGTACACGGCGGACTTACCTTCAGTGAGCTGGTACGCATGGTTCGTGGAATCAGGCTCGGTGAATTCGGGGATTCTCGTCAACGCCTGGCGAGACCGGGTTAACTACGCGCCAGAATCTGAAGTCGACGACAACGACGCACCTGCTCCTGGTACTTCTCTGCCACGCCGAGGACTTTGGTGCTGAGAGCGGGATCGAAGAGACCTGGGAGCTGTTGGAGCTTGAGCAGCGAGGAGGGTGACATGAGGAAGGGCTCTGGGCGAGTTTGGAGAGCTCGGGAGGTGACAGGGAGGAGATAAAGACGCAGAGAGACTGGAACCAGGACTCGAACGCAGCAAGTGGAATAGCGGAAACAATGAGGCGAGCGGGCCGTTCGCTCTCAGCAAGGTCCAGCCTTGGCCACGTCACGTTCTCCCGCTAGTTGCTCTTTCGCTCTTACGCTGCTCGGCACCGACTCGAAAGCCTCCCCCACCCTGCCTCAACCTTTCCCCGGTCGCGGTTGACGGCCCGTCCCCTTCTGCGCGAGGAGGAACTGGAGGTCGATCCCAAAGAACAGTCGCAGCCCTAGACGTTCTCTCTCTGCTCCAGCCCGTCAAGTACACGCTCGATGAACGTCAATTTCACCCCTTCTGCACCTCGGGAACGCATCAACTCGAACCCAGTTACCACGCGCGACCAGTTCGCCGAGCTTCTACGTGCCCTCGTTGATCCTCTCAACGCTGGCTTCTCCAAGGGCTTTGCGCGGGTGCTCGTCGGCAACAACGGCGCAGCGTTCGACGATACCGCTGCGCAGTTCGAGGGATTCGCGCGCCCGCTCTGGGGACTCGCTCCTCTGCTTGCTGGGGGAGGGGAGTACGTCGAGCTCGGACGCTGGCAAGAGGGGCTGAGGAATGGAGCCGATCCTAATCACTCGGAGTACTGGGGCAAGTGCGTCGACCTCGATCAGCGATTCGTTGAGATGGCGGCTGTGGTACATCTTCCTTTCTAACCCATTTCGCCATTTGAGCTGACCTTGCCACCTTCCTGCAGGGGTTCTCACTCGCAATCGCTCCCGAGAGCTTCTGGACTCCGCTCAGCAAGACTCAGCAGGAGAACTTGACGCTCTGGTTGCTCGAGATCAACGAGCATGTCCTTCACGAGAACAATTGGAGGTGTGAGTCGCCTTCATTTCGTCCTCCGCTTTGCTCAAGCTCACCCAAGCTCCGCAGTCTTCAAGGTCCTCGTCAACCTTGGTCTTCGCAAGGTCGGCGCGCGCTACTCGCAATCTGCGATCGACGACACGCTGGACTACATCGAGATTTTCTACGACGAGGAGACTGTGCGAATTAACCACTCCCTCCTGGGGGTCGCTGCTGACTTCCTTGTCCGCAGGGATGGCCCACCGATGGCCCTCGCCCCGAAACCGAGCGAACTGACTACTACTCGAGCTCCTTTGCGATCCCTTACTGTTCGTTCCTTTCTCTTTGGGTTCATGCGAAGTGCTGACGATGATTCGAGCAGATACACTCCTCTACTCGAAGCTCGCAGCCGAGATTGATCCCAAACGCTGCTCTCTTTACCGTGCGCGCGCGGTCAAGATGGCGTTGGACGTCGTTCACCTTTTCGGACCAGACGGAGCGAGCATCGGTGCGTCGCCACTGCCTCTTTGGTCGCTCTAACTGACCTCGCTATCAACAGCATTCGGGCGTTCGATGATCTGTAGACCTTGCCTCCCCACCGTGAAGACTGCGTCCTGACTGGTTGTGCTGCAGATCGCTTCGCAATGTCCGGCTTTTGGGCAGCAGTCGCCTTTGCGGAATTGGAGGTTCGTCCTGATAGCCATCTTGCTTCTCAAGCTTTGTACTGATTGGTACTGCAGCTCCCCGCTCCCCTTACCTGGGGAGTAGTTAAAGGCCTCCTTCTCCGAAACATTCGCTGGTTCACTGCGCGTGCGAGCGTCTTTAACGCCGACGGAACAATGACCAGTGAGTCCTGGCCTTGGTTCCTTCCGTTCTTCGCTGACGACCTCGCTCCAGTCGGCTACACGTACCCAAATCAGTTCATGGCGGAGGCACGCTCTTCCCACCCTCTTCTGCTACCCCACGGAGGCTGACGACTTCAACTCTCTCCAGTCCTACAACTCTCCCCAGTCACCTTACTGGTGCCTCAAGGCCTTCGCACCTCTCGCTCTTCCGGCTTCGCACCCTTTCTGGACCTCCAATGAGGAGGTAAGTCCTCCGTCCTTGGACCCACCTCGCAACCCAAATGTTGACGACCTCATTAGCCTTACCCCGATTCGCTGCTCCAAGTGACGCGAATCGTCAAGCCAGCTCTTCAAGTCTTCTCGCACGCCGCAGGCCACACGTTCCTCCTCACCTCGGGACAGTGAGTGCCCTCCCGGCGTCTTTCCTTCCCTCGCAGACGTGCTGACCACTCGCTTCGCTTAGATACTCGGGCTTCGTCTTCCGCCACGGAGCAGAGAAGTACGCCAAGTTTGCCTACAGCTCCGCATTCGGCTTCTCAGTGAGTTCTCCCACCGTCCTTCGCAAGGATCAGCACTGACTTCGATCGCACAGGTTCCAACTGCTGCGACTGGGCTCGGAGAGCATGCCCTCGACAGCACTCTCGGCCTGTGCGACGATCAAGACGGCGAGCGTTGGCGTGTCTGCCGTCGCAGGATGAACATCGTCATCTCCCACGAGGGGGTCATCTCTTCCGAGTGGCAGCCATGGCGCGCGTTTTCTTTCTCTCCCGCTCTCGTCGCATTCCTGACGATTCGATTGCAGCGGACGTCACTGTTAAGACCTGGCTAATTCCTCCCGCTTCGTCCACGTCCGGATTCCACCTTCGCATCCACAAGGTCACCACCTCGCGCCAGCTCAAGACGGCCGACGGAGCCTTCGCCCTCCTCAACCAAGTCGGCCCTCTCGGCTCCCGCCACCCCATCCCAATCATCTCTTCCAACCCCTACTCGGCCGACGCCACCGCAACCAGCGGAAGCTGGTCGTCGGGCGGAGAAGCACTCCAGTGGTCCTCCGCCGGCGTCGTCGGCATCAAGGATCTCTCCCCTTCGACAACGCTCGCAACTCGCACTGGAAACGTTCAGGCGAGCGACGTCAATTCGAACCTCGTCGAGCCCAAGACGTCCATCGCGATGCTTCATGGCGATTTGGCGCCGGGGGACAGCAGGGTGTTTGTGAGCGCGATCTTTGCGATTCCTTTCGTTGAGGGAGTTGGAAGGCCGGATTGGTGGAAGGGATGGAAGGAGGTTCCCGCAGTCCCTTCATTCGTAGTCTAGTAGAAACAATAGTCAGTGGAATGTCGCTGGGTCTCGACGGATGCCGAGGAGTGAGAGCGGTTCTGATTTGGATTCCTCGTCCGAGCGCCACTGCGCGGAAAGAAACAAGGCGACACGAGCAGCAGGAATGCTACGCCCATCCTGCTTTAGGTTAGGAACTAAAACATT
The DNA here is from genome assembly GCA_025758715.1 of Glaciozyma martinii. Lineage (NCBI taxonomy): Eukaryota > Fungi > Basidiomycota > Microbotryomycetes > Kriegeriales > Camptobasidiaceae > Glaciozyma > Glaciozyma martinii. The sequence continues at coordinate 5,148 of JANGFH010000794.1, read as the reverse complement.
CTCAGCGTGTGTTCAGGAACAAGGATAGCCCCTTCTGCGGAGGACATTCCTCCGCTCGCAGAGGAAAGGATGTAGCCACAGATCAGCAGGCGGAGTGGAAGAGGGAGCAGGCGGCGTCGTGGCTTGAACCTCTGGTGCGGCGAAGGAAAGGGGGTGACCACTCAGAGGACCTGATCGCAGTTGATTCGAGCGGGCGTAACTGGAAGCAGAGGGTACGGCACCGGCTGAGCTCAGCAAGGTGGGCAGGAGAGAGGAGAGAGGAGGAAGGAAAGGAGGGCGCCAGAGGAGGTGAGGAACGCGCTCGCTGCAAAGCCTGGTCAGATATCGAGTACGGAGCTGGGTGAAAGTCAACAAGGGCTCTAGCGCAGAGGGAAGCTGGTGCTCAGGAGGGCGGACTCGGATGAGCGGGAGCAAGAGCGCAGTTCCCCTTATCCTTCTCCAGATCGTTCCTCACGCTCCGCCTGGGTTCCTGTTCGCTCTTGACTTCGAGGATGCATGTCCTGCTCCATTCACAGCTGCTGGGGTGCCCACGATCAGTGGAGTGCCCCTCCCCGACATCTTCCTCGCCTGTTTCTTCTCGCGCGTTTTCGGCCACCACTTCGGACTCCAACAGGCTGGGAGCCGCTCCTAGGTCGGACCACTCTTTGCTGAAGTGGACAGGCGGTCCGCTCAGCTGGAAGGACAAGTACAGGTGCGTCTTGTGACGGTTCGATCTCGGCACCCACCATCACAGCTGCTTCTTGGCGCGACAAGCCTCTCTATTCCCCCATTTCAGGCCACGTCTCGGCGTACGCATCATAAAATGCGTTGGGACCACGGCCCGCATCAAGACGGACCGCTGTACCGCTCCTTTATCCCAGCTCGGAAACGATTACCCATTTCGCTGCTCGCTAGCGTCCCCTGTGGAGACCCCATGGGGTCGAGACTTCAGGCACCTCGCTCCGAGCTGCTGGCTCCAAGCTCCTTTACAAAAGGTCAAGCTTCCCTCACCTCGACTCTCTCTCACAACAGCTCTCCTCTCCGTGCCTCCATCTTCCAGCCACCGCCAACTTCCAATATCACGTCCTCTCAACAGATGGTAGACGATCTCAAGTCAATCAGCAGCGTTGAATCCTCCGAAATCGACGGCAAGGGCAGGGCAACGCACCTCGAACACCAGCCGCAGACGTTCTCCGCCCTTGCTGACACCGATGCTGCCGGCTACACCGACGAATCGGTGGTCATCTCACCCAAGGAGAACTCACGTCTCCTCTGGATGATCAATCGTCGGTGTGTCCTCTGATCTTCCTCGCACAACGGTCTCCACTGACCTCGCTCTCTCCACCAGCATCCTGCCTCTCCTCCTCCTCAGCTACCTGATGCAAGCTCTCGACAAGAGTATGATCAATGTGCGTAGTTAGTTCTTTCGCCGGAATCGAGTCGATCGAAGTTGCGAGGTCAGGTTGGCTAATTGTGCTTCTCTGCTGCAGACTGCGTCGATCATGGGACTCCAGGACGACACGAACATGACCGGCAACGACTACGCTTTGGCTACAACCTGCCTGTGGGTTGGCATCATCGTCGGAGAACTGCCTGCCAATCGCGCAGTTCAAGTTCTACCGCTCGGCAAGCTGCTCGGTGCAAGCATGATGGCGAGTCGAGCGCTCCACCTTTCCAAGACTCAATACTCATCGCTGCATTCCTGCAGATCTGGGGAGCTGTACGCCCCCGTTTATTCCCTTCCCTTCCAGTCGAGCTCACTGACCGTGATCGACAGATTCTCATGGGAATGGCTTTCTGCCGAGACTACCGCCCTATCTTGGTGCGTTCCTCCCCTCGACGCTTGCTACTTGGTGCTAACTCGCCTTTGGCAGGCTCTTCGCTTCATTCTTGGAGTCTTTGAAGCTGTCGTCGGTCCCTGTTTGCTTGCCATCACGGTCCAGTGGTGGAAGAAGACTGAGCAGGTTCGTTTCGCTCTCCAGCGTCGACTCGGGGAGATGCTAACGTTTGAACAGCCTCTCGTCCTCGCTTCATGGCAGTGCATGCTCGGTGTCAACAGCACAGTCAGCGGTCTCTTTGGCTTCGGTCAGTGCCTCCCTTCCCTCGCTCAAGGACGTTCGCTGACGGTCCCGTCGCACAGGCTTCTGGCACGTGCAGAGCCAGTCGTTGAGGTCCTGGCAATTCATGTGGCTCACCACTGCATCTCTCTCCATCTTGTCTGGGGGTAAGTTCCTTTCTTTGGGCGCAAACGAAAGCTCGCTGACGGCCCCTCTTCATCGCAGCTGTGGTGATGTACTTCATGCCGGATTCACCGACACGTGCGAAGTGGTGGGTCTTTCTTGCGACCTTTGATGCGAAGGGAAGAACTGATCTCCGCTTTCGCAGCTTTTCCGAGGCAGACAAGACCCTCTACGTCGAGCGAGTTCGATCCAACGATCAGGGAATCAAGCAAACAGGTATGCTTCGCTGCGAGATCGACTGCGACCGAGCTGACGTTGTTGCGGATAGTTTGGAAGAAGGAGCAAGCTTGGGAAGCCCTTCGCGATCCGTTCCTCTGGTGCCTCTTCTTCATCATCGTCTGCAAGTGAGTCGCTCCTTCTGACCTCGCTAGTCTCCTCAAGCTAACATGGTACACGCAGCACTCTCGTGGCTGGAGGAGTCAACACGTTCGGAGCTATCCTCATTCGAAACAACTTTGGCTTCAGCGTAACGGAAGCTCAGCTGCTCAACATCCCCATCGGAGCCCTGGTCATCATTCTCTACTTTGCCTGCGCGTACAGCGTGAAGCGAACGAACGAGGTGCGTTCCTTCTCGCTCGTCATCTTCCTTCAAACGAACAACTGACGGTCCTTCGCACAGACAATTCTCACGATGATCCCGTTCACGCTTCTCAACGTAGGAGGAACAATTGTCTTGATCACCGTTCCCAACACGCCGGGGAACAGGATTGGACTCCTCATCGCGTGCGTCGTCCTTGATAGCGAGGTTTCGTCCTTCTTGCTGACCGTTCCACAGCTTTTACATGATGCAGGCCTTCCAGGCGATCAACCCCCTCGTTTTCATGCTTCTGGCGAGGAACGTCAGTGGCGCGACGAAGAAGGGCATCGCTTACAGCGTGATCTTCATCGGTTGGGCTGGGGTACGTTCCAGCTTTTCTCTTTGAAGCTCAGAACCCCCAATCTAACGTGACCTTCGCAGGGCAATGCCACCGCTCCTCGCAAGTCTCCTCGCTCCCGCATCTAGTTCTTGGGCTGACGTTTCGCGGTTCGCAGAGATCTTCCAGGCCAAGTGGGCTCCTCGCTACGTTCCTTCACTCTACATCCACCTCGGCATCTGTGCGTTCTCTTCTTGCGCGAAGCGAGTATTCCCCGGCTGATCCCACCACCTTCGCAGACGTTTGCTTCTTCATCCTCATCGCCTTTACGCGCACTCTCCTCGTGCGCCGCAACCTCGCCAAGCGTGGCGGAACCACTCTTGACAAGGGAACGGTCGAGGAGCTGACGCACCACAACGCTTTCGAGGACATGACCGACATTGAGAACCCGGAGTTCCGGTGTAAGTCCCATCTCGCTCTCTCGGTCTGAGAAGTGTCCTGACGTATTTGGCAGACTCTATTTGAGGCGCTGGCTTGATGTACTTCTGCTAGGCCCCAGTGTTGAATCGTCGGAGAGGGGACGGGAGATTGAGCTCGAGAAATGTATCATTTGGCCTGCTTTTCGCCAGGTTCTTCTTCTGTTTCGTTCCAGTTCCTGTTACAGTGTTCTCTGCTGGATATTAGGCTCCTTGTAATTCAGAAGGCGAGAGGAAAAGGAAGCGCAGAGGATCAAATATCAAACGCTGTCTTCCCCCCTTTCTCTTTGCTCCCTCCCGCACGCTCTCCGAACCAGCTCAAGCCGCCAATCTGCCTCGACCACAGCCACTCCCCTTAGCAGCTCTCCCGCTCCACTTCCGCCTCGACCGCTCCCTCTCCTCGTCGACTGCGTGCCCCTCCCTCGTCGCCCTCCTCCCCTTCCGCCCACATCCCACGCACCTAGCTGCTCAGACCGGCACCACAGCAATTGAGGATGTAAGGGAGGGCAGTGCGCGTGCGTGCGTCGAGGTGGTGCGCATCCTGGACCCAGAACACAGGTATGTCGTCACCTTCTCCCTCTCTCGACGGCGGCGCTGAGCAGGGACCAGGGAGCCCTTCGTCTCTCTCTCCAGGGTCTTTGCGGCGTGCTCTCTCACTCCCCTCGAAGGACTGCTTCAATTCTCCCTCCAGCGACCGAGCTACGACTCTTCCCTCGGCGGGATCGCTCCTTTCAAAGATGTGTGGTGCCCCCTCGCCACCGCTCGAAGCGTCGCTCTCGCCCTGAACGTCCTCGATGAGCTCTCGGCGCTTCTGGAATGGGAAACTCGCGGAGCCTGGAGTGTAGAAGACAAGGAGGAAGGCGGTCTGCTGCACAAGTCCGTCCTGCTCTCTCCCCTTGCGATCCCCGCTAACTCCTCGCAGCTGGAAGATCCCAACCGACCGGATCCCTCCCTCGGAATACAGCACCTCCGCGATGCTCTCGTCCGTCCATTCCTCCCCTCCACTTCCTCACTAACCCCCCTCGCAGAACCCCATTCCAGCGGCTGCACCTCCTCCCCTCCTCAACCCAACTACGCACCCTCCTCCCCCCCCCCCCTCCCCCTCTTCCAGCCTTCCCATCCACCTACCCATCCCTCTGGGCCCGCTTAACAGAATGGACGATCCTCTCTCACGAATCCCTCGATCCTCCTTCTCCCAATCGCACAGCTCCTCCCTCTCGCGCAGCCCCAGATCTAGGACTCAGCAACCTCTTCACCACACTCCTCTCCCTCTCATCCCTCTCTACCGAACTCCCGATCGGCGCGATACCGGCGGAGGAGAAGGAGGGAAGTGTGTATGTCGTTGCGGGATTGAGGATCGAGCGAGGTGCTGTGGGGGCTGGGGGGGGGGAGGGGAGACTGGGAGTCGTAGAGGGGATGGGTAGGTTGATTCGAGAGGCGTGGAAGCGCGCGGAGGAGGAGAAGGTTGGGAAGAAGAAGGGGAGGGTAGAGGGTGGGAAGGAAGAGGTGGTGGTGAGGGAGGATCCGAGGTGGGAGGAGTTCCTAAGGAGGTTGGGTGTGGTGGAGGAGAGGGAGGAGGTGGAAGAAGTGGAGGAGCTT